>JAECUM010022714.1:0-36670 GCA_016617855.1 Megalonaias nervosa | reverse complement strand
TTTTTTTTTTTTTTTTTTTTTTTTTTTGCTCTTGTTGAAAAAGTTGAGTACTCCTAACAGAATCTATGGAGAGTGCTTTTTGCTGTAGAGGCATCATCTTCGCTTGCCCAGGTTACGATACACCTTGGTGGATCGAACAGATATATTGGTGTATTGTCCTAGCGACATCTATTGGATTTCATGAGTTGCCTCCCTAGTAAATAATGCCAACTAACCAATGCGTGGTACATTGTACATCGGCCGAAAATGATAGAGGCAATTTACTTATAAAGGACACTTTGTAAGTTTAACATCGAAAGTATGACTATGTACCAGAAGGAAGCCATTATAAGTCTATATGAGTGAAAGGTATTTGTGCAAACACGGACCGGCTGTGGATAATTACTTATTTATCCCCCATTCAAGTTGTGTTCCCCTTGTCTTGATCATGTAGGAAGTGTTCAAATTTGAAAAACTTAATTTTTATTGGATGCGGTGGCTTGAAATCCACGGACCCGAAGCACAGAAATATCTGCTCGATACGCCAAGGTGTAGATAAGGTTATCACATCGGAACTTTGGCTAGTGAAGATGGTAGAGTTATATGCATTTACTATGTGTATGTTAATTGTTGTATAGGTTGTTATCTAAAACCTTTAACTAAAGTGGGATGAGTAAGTTGACACTTCAGCTGTGAAAGACGTCGTGCTGATATTAGATAGCATATTTATACAGATAGAAAGTGTTGGTAATGAAGCATACAATTTACTAACTACACTATCGATATAATAGGCAGGGAAACTTGGAGTAAGACACCAACACCCGGCAAGATATTTATTAGAGAGGGTCAGTAAACATAATACATGCATACTCAACAAATGAGAAAATATTTAGTGGACTTGAGAAATTACATAGAGTTCAGACAGAATACAAAAGTGCCCGACTGAAAATCGTAGGATGATTAGCAATCTTACAAAGGAATACATGTACGTAACACATTCACATACGCTAATAAAAAATAACCAAAACATGACATGTGGTTTTGTTGTTGTTATTTTGTTCTTTTTTTAAATCCTAAATTTGTCAAAAAGCTGGATTTGGCCCGAATACGTTTCACAGCATTCTATTTGACCAACGCGTTGGCACACTTGACACGTGTTAAACATGCGATGAAAGAAAAAATATAATTTATTTGTAATATTCACCATTAATTTGTCAGAGATACAACCGTTTTATAAAAAAAAAAGATACTGTTTAAAAAAAAAAGACAAGTTTGTCATGAATAATGAAATCACGCTGTTACTGTTGTTTAAGTCGTAACAAGAATACTCGAGAATTTCCTTATATTCTTTACTGATGGAAACTACCGAAGTACCGGTACAGTGAAAATGTACCATGGTATGTACCACCAGGAAACAATACCGCGGCCAATGGTATACCAATAATAATGTGCACCTCTGGTAAAAGGTGTATATTTCACAATTTTTCATTCATTCATTCTAAAGCATCTGCATAAATGCGCTGTTGGTAAGTTCATCGTGAAGGTTATTCAAGAGTTACGTATCACAAAAGCTCCTAGTATCACTAGAAGTACAGTTTACGTACTTCAGTGTACGTAATTATTATACTTATGTGAACGATCTCTTTTCACACAATATCCAATATTCTAAAAATAGAACTCATCTTAAAAATAATAATGCACTTTCCCTCCTTCGACATATGATAATTTTCGCAAAAATATTCTATGTAGGTCCTATTTGTCTCGACCGCAGCTAAATTAGTAACCCCACCCCCGTAATTATCTACTTGATCCCCATGCTATATGCACTGTGATCCCAACAAGACAACGAACGCAATGCCTTTTGCCAAAGTTAAATTTTATTATCTCTGCAGAAAATATTAAAATACAATATATTAGCAGTTCAAAACATTTGATTAATACACATATTTTTTAATGCAATTTTACTTTCTTTGTATACCATTTTTATCTTACGCACCTTAAACCTTAAATGAAGTTAAGTTCGGTTTATGTTAGTCGGAGTTCCTCTGACCTTTTCCATTTGGTGTTAAATACCAGTATTTGGACAGTACACTGTTTCAATGAGATCCGTACCCGAGATAACTGTCCATGGTGAAGGAATGATCAGAAGAAATTGGGATTAAGTCAATTAAAGGATAACCGTGTCGCTTAGAATACTACATACATGAAATTAAATTCCTTACTTTCTTTTAATCACAGGCATGGGACGTTTCAATTTACACATCTACATGCATAGAGAAGACAGTATTTGTAGCATTGATGCTAATAATCATTCTGGAAGGTGTCTTGCAATTTGGAACGTGCAGGCTAGTTAGACAATTCCATATACTTCTGATAAGTTTAGGACTAAGGAATAATAAAACTGCCTGATATAATGAAGCTTTATCCTTAATCAAGCACTTCTTAGACCAAAAAATTACGTCTTACACCTGAAGTAGTCCAAGTTGCTAGTAGTCGTAAGACCATTTTTGCTAAAAAGTGTATGATGTCTGCTACTCATGACGTGTGTGTGTGTGTGTGTGTGTGTGTGTGTTGGATTTGAAACGTAACTTTAAACTTAACAATTTTAGTCATATCGCTCTGATGTCTGCAGTGTGACAGTTTATAGTGATGTCAAGCACTGTGGCATCATGCCGCAAAGACGTTGCATCATGTCCCACCCAGTCACATTATCCTGACAGCAAGCCGACCAGTTAGTTCTAACACTATCCTCTTAATCCTGAGCACAAAGCGAGACAGCTGCTAGTTCCATTTTTTTTTTTTTTTCTTTAAAAGTCTTTCGTATGACTCGATCGGGGTTCGAACTCGCGACATCCCGCAGAGAGAGAGAGAGAGAGAGAGAGAGAGAGAGAGAGAGAACGTTATAATGTCAACTTTCATTCGGTAGCAAATTAAAAAGATCCCACGATCCCATTACACAAGAAGTGACTTGCCTTATCTACTGCTCTAAAAATTGCGGAACAGCTGGAAAATACATTACTGTGCATTAAAACTATTTCATCCCATTGGTGACAGCAGTAAGGAGTTATCTACTGAAACATTATTAAACGTGAAAGCATATCGAGGTCTACCTGCTATTCGCGTCCCAGACTACAAATTGAGGTGTGCGTCTAAATTTGACCGTCTTTCAACGCGAATTTTGGCATTATAACTATAAATCAATCTTAATTTCAGGAATTTCGACATTTTTAAACGGACAAGAAAAATTCCAAATCAAGTTTATGAAAATTTATAAAACAGTGCCACGGAGCAAAACAAGACCGGAGCACATTGTTGTTATTAAAAGTGTCGTGTGCGCCAGTTTATGTACGTGCCTGGTACACCATATTCTCTTACGGGACACCTTTTCTTCCACACAGTGAGAAAGACAGTCCAACAACCAAGTACTCTTTTACATCAGGGAGTTAAAAACAACCCAAAATACCGGTAACAAGAACATGTTTAACGTATTTGGAGTGTAATGAGAGAGAGGGAGAGAGAGAGAGTACCGTAGATTAATCCCTTGAGGGTTACTCTAGACTTGAATCCCGGGAGAAGCGTCTGAAGTGCTTCGTAATACAATATTGTCTGTTTATCTTTCGGTAGGATACTGGTCTTTCTTTTAAGGTCAACTTGTACATGAAAGAGGGATCCGCGAGACTGTGTTGTCACTGATAATGTCAATACAGACACAAAGAACACCAGCACAAGCAGACGAACATCCATAATATCGTTTTTATTATGCTTATCTGGTCACTGTTTACCTCCACCTAACAGTACATGACCTACATCAACACTACAATCCTGTATTGATGCCTGTTAATATAGCTATGTAGGTATAAAATATCACGCGTGCAGCTAAAATAACACCCACGTGATCATAATATACACTTGACTCAAACTATTAGGTCATTTCTCGACGGCACGGAACAACTGGAATGTCGCGCTCTTCTCAGTGTTATATATATATATATATATATATATATATATATATATATATATATATATACACATACATACATACATACATACATACATACGTGTGTGTGTGTGCTTTGAAATGACTTAAGTATAACAAAAAAAGCTTTACAAAATAAATTCTTAGTACCTGCTATGTCGTATTTGTTTTAAAAATATTTTTCATTGATTTATTTAATCTGATTTTTGTTTCTTTTTTATGGCATTTTTTTAATGTTTGTACTTGAAATATGTGTTAAAAATTAATATATTTAATAAGCAATATATTTCCATTTTGATATGTTTATTTATTATTCTTTTTTTTTCTTTAGTTATATTTAACCATTAATATTGATTAGTTTTTGTTTCTATTTGTAACAAGTGATTCCAAGTTTGTTGATGGAAGAGACTGAACTGAAACATTTTCTGTAAGAAGGTACCGGTGGCACAGAACTATTTATATAATAGATAGTCACTAAGGAAAATATTTATATTTCACAGTAATAAAAGTTACACCTGTTTGGTGATGTCTGAAATAAATTTCAGACTTTAGTCTTAAGAGAATAGTTTGAAGGCAGAAAATATCTAAAGCAACCATTACTAAAGCAACCATATATTAAAGTTTTGCAGATATGAATCCTAGTTGAAATTCTTGCATGATGTCTTAAAGAGCGCTGTTTCATGTAAAATATATCAGAGATGTATTTAAGGTCTAAAGGGATTGTTACATCATAGAGTTATGTATCACAGTTGTGAAGATTATTCCAAGTTGTTGCATGATGTCTGCATGACATTTTTTAAAATTTAATCATTTAAAGAATATTTAAATTTAGGAAAGACCTTTAATGGAGTTGCTGCAGAGCAAGAATACATGGAAGATATTAAGGTCTAAAGGGGTTGTAACTATTGCACCACTTTATATTGCACTATTATGGAGGTTATTCCAAGTTGTTGCATTATGCTTTCATGCAATTTTTTGGAATTTAGTTACAAGAAGACTATTTTAAGGGTAGAAAAGATCTTGAGGGGAGTTGCTGTATGAACTGAATATTTTGGAAGATATTAAAGGTTTAAAGTGATTATTTACTATTTTTCACATCTATGGCGGTTATTCTAACCATTAATACATAAGTTGTAATATTAATATTCTAAGTGTTGCATAATTTATGCGTGCCATGTTTGGAAATTTAATCATTGAAAAGACTATTTTATTGGTACAAATTGTCTTCAGGGGGTTTGTTGCTGAAAACGAATATTTAGAAGGTATTAAGGAATTGTTATTATTGCCTCAGAGATTTATATTTCACTGTTACAGGGTTTATTGCAAGTTGTTGCATGATACTTGCATGGGGGGGGGGCGGAATTCAGCCCTAAAGAGACTGTTTGCAGGGTAGAAAAGGTCTTGTGGGGAGTTGTTGCATAAAATGAATATCATGGTAGTAGAAAGTATGGCACCTATTGCTACAAAGGGTTGGATCTGATAGATGTCTAATAAAAATCTCATACTGGATTAAAAGTATTATCATTTAGTACGAATGATAAAACAAGAAATAGGTGATAAGTTAAAGAATTTTATTCATGTTCTTATTTACAGTTTTATAAATATCAAACAGACAACAAATACATATTAAGAATTATTTATGTGTATACAGCTGCCCTGGATGATGACTTTACTTCAATGTGGAGGACGCCTCCCAATCTACTATTGCGTGTATCAGGACCTTGAAGTTGATGAACTTCAGAAGGTGCTCAAATACTTAATTCCAAATATACCAAGATGTACAGTGAGCGATTCTCTCTTCTTCCTCTACTCCTACCCACATACAGTATGAAGATTTTAGGTATTTTGTTCCTTTGGTTAAATGAGCCATGTCATTTAGCATGTCTTGTTCATACCAATGAACTCTACTATATATTTTGTTTAAGCCGGACATGCGCAGATCATTGGAGAATTATGTTACTGTAGCAACAATGTATTAAAAGCATTGCACCAGTGGGGTCATGTTTGTTTTACAAACACTTCTAGTCATCTGCTGTTATTGTTATATATAGGATTTTGAATTGTTGCGCTATTCCAAGTTGGAGTACAGCATATAGCCTCCCCCTTCCTCCAAATATTGTTTACAGTTTTTTCGGATGGTTAGAGCATGGCCTGATCTAAAACTAGTCTTGATGGGACTCCGTGCATTTTTTTTTTTTTTTTTTTGTTTTTTTTTTTTTTTTTTTTTTTTTTTAGGACAACTTTAAACACAGCAGCACTATATCAGATCAAGGAACAGGGTTCACACGCTACCGGGAAATTGGGAAAACGTCGGGAGAAATGATAATTTTTTCCCCAACCGTGAAAAGTCCTTGAATTTCGCAAATATTGATGAAAGTCAGGAAAAACCCGGGAATTTTCTGCCGCCACTTGACGCCTGAAACAATCACATAATTGAGACGTAACTAAACTGATTGTGAGTTAAATTTATTGAGTTCTAACCAGCATATTTGGAGGGTACAGTATGGATCATTTGGGTGCATGCAATAAACATTACATGGTGGGTCAATCCAAATCAAACCCTCAGTGGATTAAATTCGTCTAGTAGACTTTTATTTTCAAAGTCAGCTCGATATTCGTATCTTCCTTACCTGGATGTGATGTGATGTGATGTGATTATGATTTTTAACGTAGCTTTAACAATTTTTCAGTCATATCGCTACGATGTCTGCAGTGTGGCAGTTTATAGTGATGCCTAGCACTGGGGCATCATGCCGCAGACATGTAGCATGATGTCCCACCCAGTCACATTATCCTGACACCAGGCCGACCAGTCCTAACACTAACCTCTTAATGCTGAGTGCCAAGTGAGGCAGCTGTTAGTACCATTTTTGTAAGACTTTGCTATGACTCGACCGGGGATCGAACCCACAACCTCCCGCATCCGAGGCGGACGCTCTAACCACTAGGCCACCGGAGCGGTCTCACTGAATTTCCTTTTTCAAGTATTCCTGTTTGAGAGGGTTCATTCTGTATGGATGTTGTTTCACAGGTTTTGAATCTACAATTTCAACGTCATGAAAAATTTTGTTTGTCCTTGTAGGAATATCTGAGAACAAGTGCTCATATTCGAATAATAACTGTTTAAGTTCATTTCTTTCTTGTTGTTGCAAATGTAAAAGTTTCTGGTCTAGATCTTTCATAATTTCCGAATTCCGAAGATTTGTTGCTCCAAGATCAACGGTGTCCAATTGAATTTCTTCACTTAAATCCTCAGTTAGTGGGACAGATACAACTAAATTAATTGCATAATTTACTTGGCTATCTCTTTCAATATACCAGTACTCCATTAATTTATTCAGATCAGAGTACCATAATTATAATTTAACTCATTCATTTTTTTTCTTTACATTGCAGGCTGTAAAATCTAACTTGAAAATTTTGAAGAATGAGCAAGAGAGAATGAACTCAATTACAAAACTGAAATGTTCTCTCAAGTAAAGTTTTGTGAAACCATAGTTTCACTTTTGACTTGAATTGTGGAGTGCCAAATTCAAGCATAACAAGTCCAGACATGAAATTTGACCTTTGACCTGATTGAACAGATTTGGGGAGGCCAAATTGAGTAAAAAGCTTTATCAAAGCTTTTACTATAGTATTCCTCAAAGGAATTACCTTTGGGAATTTTGTTGACGCACACATAATGGTCAACAAATATTGGTTGCTTGACTTGGTCTTAGGTAAGGGACCAACACAATCTACCATAATTCTGCTAAATGGTTTGTCAAATACAGGAATTGGTTGCAGATGAGCCTTTGGTATCTTCTGATTGGGTTTTCCTACCATTTGACAAGTATGACAAGATTTACAAAATTTACAAATATCACTTTTGATTTTTGGCCAATAAAAGTGAGTCAAGATCTTGTGATAAGTTTTATTTATCCCTAAATGACCAGCCAGAGGAGTTTCATGGGCCAAACTAAGTATTTCCTGTCTGTAAGATTTTCGAACTACAATCTGATAGTTCACTGACCACCCGTCATTAGCAGGTACCTCGTGAGGTCTCCATTTTCTCATAAGAAATCCATTTTTAATGAAATAACAAACAGGTACTTAAGTGGCTTCAGTTTCACTAATGGCCCTCTGAAACAAACAGGAGATCTCAGGATCCTTTTCCTGTTCGATGAGAAGTGATTGTTGTTTATCACGCCGATTAGATAAAAGAGAATGAGTATTTAAAAGTGGATCACTTTGATCAATACCTTTTGATTGATTCAAATTAGAAGTGATAGTGACCTCATCAAAAGCCTGACCAATACATGTGTCAGCTAAAGGAATATTTTCCTTATCAAAATCATTCTCAAGGGCTTTCTTTGCAATAGCTCTGGTAACTGCACTAGCTGGGTATAACTCGGGGTATTCTTTTTCAATTGGATCAACTTTCTGATCCAAAGAAGGCTTGTCAGTTACAAGTGGATTAACCACAACCTTGTCTCCAGCTGGGTCGTTGCCTAGCAACAAATGAATGCCCTCAACGGGTAAATTAACACTATTCCGACTGTCACAGGTCCTGAAACTAAGTCTGATGACAAATTAACAGAATGGGGAGGAACATTAACAAAGACGCACTCTACTCCCTGAATGAAAACACTCTCATTAGAACAGGACTTCTCAGAAAACGGCGAAGTACCTGATAATGAAAGACTCTGAGAAGCTCCTTATCCCGTAACATTTTAATAGGGATAGGATTGGCCAAATCACCCAAGAGTGATATAGAACCCTTCGACATGAATGGTTCATAAATCTCCATAATAAAATCAGACGGGTTTATTAGACCCAACGAATGTATTGCTTTCAATACATGACCGTGACCTTGACCTCTTAGAAATACAGTAGAACCTGTCATGAGCGACCTCTGCTATGAGCGACCACCTGTCATGTACGACCACAATCGTAATACACGGATCGATTTTATTATATAAACGCTCTGCTATGAGCGACCACCTGCTGAACGCGACCAGCGACCGCGATTTCTTGGCAAAATATGCATTTCGACACTGCTATGAACGACCGCATCACAAAAAAACAAGGATAAACTCCACCAACCTTTATTTAATCCCTGTGAAAACGACCGCTCATACCGTTCTAAATATAAAAAAAAAAAAAAAATAAAAAAATAAAATTAAACAATAGGCTGCCTACCGATCTCTGAATTTTTTAGCTAGGCTTATAGTGATTTATAGTTTATGTCGTAAACCAGACTAAAGTGTATGTAGATTATTTCCTAGCCTGGTTCCCTGCTTCGTATGCTCCCTGTGTTGTTCTCCGTTATTCGTATAGGGGTGAGGAACGCAGAAAGCATACAGAGCAGGGAACCAGACTAATTATTCCCGCACTTAACTTGCTTCCCGGCCGTTGTAGGACCTAGCATCCCTATGACGACTGTATCGCGAGAACAGACAAACACCAGTGACCTTTATGCAATCAATTATTACAACGACCGATTGATTAGTATAGATTGTTCTGATCAAAGACAAATATAAAAGGAATATTAAAAAAAGGATTGTTGCTACCCGTGATAGATGCTACAGTCCGTAAACCAGGCTAATGTACATGTCATGAAATGCCGTTGAAGTGCCAAAGTTGACAAAGTGGCCGCGTATATTGTTTGTCTCGATTTTATCGGTATTGCCGGGGGGTGAATAAGGTCATTGTCTATTAAACCAGCAAGAGAGAATCATTTGCGGGATTCGATTGATAGTGCTCAAGACTTGTGATGTTTGTTCCCCCCCCCCCCCATGCTAAATGATGACATCCCAATCACAAAGCTGTCGTCTATTCAAGTTGGTGCGACCGGGTTACACACTGCTTATAGAGTTAATCCCTGTATGTTATCTTTGAATGAAGCCGTTGACTTGTATCACCGAGTAAATGGTCCTGTTTCTGGATGAGATAATTGTTTCTTTTTATTTCATTAATTGTTAGATATGCAATGCACATGTATAGTTTTCATATTTTCCCACAGCCGCCGTCTTTACGTTCGATATTACAACTGAGCACTAATAATTTTAATAACAATGGACGAACTTCCAACTAAAAAGAGACAAATTTTAATGCTGGAGAAAATAATTATTGTAACTGAAAGAAGTGAAAAAGTGCAGACCACTCGCAAAAAAGTGGTTTAAACATTGGTAAAACAAATTTAGGTTGTTATAAAGGAAAACGAGTAATTCAGAAACAATTTCATATGCTAAAATATGTGATCTTCAAATGTAAATGTGATTTCATGTTTAATGATAGAAATATATCTTTATTACAATATAATTTTGTTTGTAGATGAATGCATACAATATTTTAGCAACAACTGCTAATAAAGAATAGAATATATGTACAGTGATTGTGGTTATTTTTCTTGAAACTGTTCTGAAACTGGACCTTGGAAACGTATTTTTGTACAAACCTGCTATGAAAGACCACCTGTCTTGAGAGACCACTTTTTGTTGGCAGAAGGGGCGGCCTCTCATAACAGGTTTTACTGTAAGAGCATTTGGGATAGGTCTATCTCGATTCTGACGCCTATATTTCAATTTAAAGCAATCAGAAATGACGTGTCCTTTTTTCTTGCAATAGGCACACGTAGGAATAGACAAGGATTTTGAATCAAGTTTATCAGAAGCTTGATTTTTAGAAGTTGTACCAGATTGATTTTTAGGAGGAGTTGTATTGGGATGGAATACATTTCTACCAATAGACTGCTGAGTGAATGATTTGCCTGCAACAGGAACTTTATGAGTTAAGGAATACTCATCGGCAACAAGAGCAGCATTTTCCAAGGTTTCAGTCTTATGCTCTTCAAGATGATTCTTAATGTCATTAGGACCACAGTTTTTGAACTCTTAAGTAACACAAGTTGTTCAAGACTTTCATAATCATGTTCAACTTTCTTGGCTAAGCACCATCTCTTAAATAACTGTTCTTTTTCTCTAGCAAATTCAACATAAGTCTGTCCAGCTTCCTTTTTATAGTTTCTGAATTTTTGCCGATAAGCCTCAGGGACTAACGCATAACCCCTTAAGATGCACTCTTTAACCAAATCATAGTCAGAACTCTGTTGCACTGACAGGGATGCATAGATATTTCCGGCGTTTCCGAAAAGTACACATTACAATAATTGAGTCCAATGCTCCCTTGGCCATTTCAGATTTTCAGCAACTTTTTCAAAAAAACGAAAAATTTGTCTACTTCCTTTTCGCTAAAAGGGGGAACTAACCTAATATTTTTTGTAATGTCAAAACTTGAGTTTGTATGCAAAGTGGGATCGTGCTTGTCACTTGCCAGCTCAAATTCTTTCATTTTAATTTGAAATTCTTTTTCATCCTTCTCCTTTTGCATCTGTACCTGCATTTGTTCTTTTTGAAACTCTAATTGTATTTGTTCTTTCTGTAACTCCATTTGCATCTGTTTATCTTTCTCTCTCTCCTGTCTCTCTCTCTCTCTCCTCTTTCTCAAATTGTAATTGTTTATCTTTCTCTCTCTCCTGTCTCTCTTTCTCCTCTTTCTCAAATTACAACTGCAATTACTTCTCTTCTAATTGCAACTGCATTTGTTCTTTCTCTTTCTGAAGCTCGAGCTTCCTTAACTCCAATTCCATTTTGTATTTCATTTTTAATTCCATTACTTTTATGTCAGAGTCCGATACCAACGTACTGATCGTGGTCAAAACACTTTTATTTAAAACATTCTTCTCTACCAAATATTGAATCAAAATATTTTTAACTTTTTGTTTCGTTAAGGAAGATTTTGCTTCAGATAGATCGTACTTTCTGGCAAGTTCAAGCAACTCCTTTTTTTTTCTTCAAACTATCCAACTGCTCCTGAGTTGGACTAGAAAGAAAATTTTCCACTTTTGATGACATTGTGAATGACAGCCTGTTGTTTTCACTAAAGATTTCAAACAGAATGTAAAATAGTACTTGGGATTTAGAAACTAGGGGAATTTAATTTCAGAAAACAATTTTCTGAAATATTTTACCAAAATTCATATATCCCAAGGACGAGCGACCCAATTTTCTCCTGTTACGTGTAGGCTCGTACAATAATAACAAGAGAAAAGAGTGAAGTCAACAAGCTTTGTATACTTTAACGAAATAATTTATTTCCCTAGAAAAGAATGTAAAAATTTGAAAATAGGACTTACGGTTTGTGAATATAATCCAAAATTTAATCCTAAGAATGAAAAATACAAGTCCTATCACTAAATAGTTCTATTAGAATCCAGGTTCGAATGTTGACGTTCCAATATGGAAGGCGATGACGTCAGATGTGGTCCTTGTACAAATAGCAACAATTCCTCAATTGAATCACAGTTTATGTTTCCGAATAATTCCAGAATAAATTTCGACTGAATTTCTTTCTCCCAGAATTTATAAAACAATACACTCGTTTGGTTTTCTAGAGAATAAATTTTTAAATTCCAAAAACAAATGAACTTCAAAAACAATCTGGCTTCAACAATAAAAACCTATCCAGCCTTCAAGGTTTCAGAAATAGAACTGACTGAACAGCGCTCAGAAAGGGTTACTATATCCGACAAATTATCATCCCGTTCTCGCGAGATAGATTACGTGGTCTCTTAACACTTGAACAACGCAATAAGAAAAATGCATTTTGTCATGTAGCAAGAACCCCTATCTACTCTCACTCTGAAATAAATTTAAAAATAAAACATTGTTTATTCAGACTAGACGAAATGACCTTGGCAACAGCCAATCGTTCTCGCGTAGCGCTTACACTACCGCGGACCAAGGTGAACTAAAAATATTGCTCATGTAACACCATTTATGTCTTAGATAAACAACATTACTAAAAGAAAATATCGAATCCCGTGAAAATAATCATTGCAATAAAATGTAATGAA
Source organism: Megalonaias nervosa (assembly GCA_016617855.1). Classification (NCBI taxonomy): domain Eukaryota; kingdom Metazoa; phylum Mollusca; class Bivalvia; order Unionida; family Unionidae; genus Megalonaias; species Megalonaias nervosa. Next base: position 23,819 of record JAECUM010022714.1, on the reverse strand, counting down.
ACAAAACAAAAATGAAATTTTTTTAAAAACTAACACACAAGCAATTTAATTACATATACGTAACAATATATATATATATATATATATATATATATATATATATATATATATATATATATATATAGCTATAGAATTCTTTAGAATTAAAGGTGTGAAAGGAAACAAAACATAATTTATGTTCATTATCTTGTTCCCACTTAGCAACATAATGCAGGTCAGCAAAATAAAATTAGATTTTTTATTCTGTACATTGAAATGACTTTACATGCCAATTTATAGGAATATGATCAAACTTGTTTCGTGTGATATATTTTGTGGTTTTGTACATGATCATCTTTGCTGACTAAGATGTTTTGGAGAGTCTTGAAAGAGAAACATCTTTAGATTTAGAAAATGCAAATTTTTATAATCTAAAATATTCTTTAATTCCATTCAGTAATGGTCATACGTGAACCTTGAAAAAATTAATTTCATCCTGGAAATGACCTGGAAATTTATCTTTAGAAAAGCGTGGGAACCATGAAGGAAAAGGCAGTTAGGCGCCTTTCCCAAGGACATATTGGGACGGTTGAGCACCTTTCCCAAGGACATATTGGGGCAGATGACTTGGGATTATGAGTGCAATTTTCTAATAAGCTGACATGGCTTCCGGGTTACTTTAACAGAAAACACAAGATTTTTCTGTTGATTTGTTTTAAAAATTTTTGTGGAAAATGTAAAGGAATTTGTTATAATTTATTTTTAACGATATGGACAGATTAGATATTGAACAACTACTTTATAATTTCTGCCGATCAAGAAACATAAATAAGCGCTTAAAATACCCAGATATTTTTTAAATTTATTTTCAATTCCTGCAGCACTATCATATAACGGTTTGGAAAAAAACTCCGGCAAAATCAGATTTAATTCCTTCTGTCTCATGAAACTATCAACAGAAGGGATAGATTCTGTCACCACAATGGTATTGGTTAAGATATTAAAATGAAAAATATATGTCTCTCCCCCTCGCTCTTGAAATGAAAACCATGTCACAGTATTTTGAAACATGAATATCCTGTAGACTCTATCTGAAGTGATAAAGAAAATTCATGATATTTGAAATTTGTTTTTGAAAGCTTATGAATTTTATATTTGGCATTAATATAATAAATATGGAATTAGGTGAAATTATTTTTTTAAAAATAAATTATGTAAAAACACACATACACACATGATGAAACATTAGAATGGTAGCAGTTTTTATATTCCAATCCATGCAAATATGTGATTTAAATAATATACAATAAAATACATCAAAATAGCATTCTTTTTTTAAATTAAAGATAAAGCACATAATTTTCCCATCATTTGTATGTGTAAATCCTTTGAATATACTTATGAAACTTGCATGCTGATGTTCACTGTAAGTATTGTTATGTTTATTACTTGAATTGTCTTGTGCAGCAACTTTTTCAGAGAAAATAATCGAGACATACCATTGGTCGACGTCTTCGGCGATGACCTGAACGTTTTTTGTTTTTGTTTTTTAAGCACGTAGCTCATACAGTAACTCGGAGAAAGGTAGGATACTGCATTCCGTCGAACTATTGTTCAATTTTAAAAACTTTGGGGGGGGGGGGAAGGGGGACAAATTTCTGCAAGATAAATGCTATATCATGGTTAGATGATTTACGCACCTATTAGTTAATTATCTTGTAAATTAGGTACATTTATTTTTTAGTGCTAAAAGCATATTTTGGGGTAAAGTGTGAAGAAAAAAAAATTAATTGCAGCAAACAGGGTCATAGTCCAAGGAAATTACATCTATCTATCGTATTTGTTCCAAAGTGGTACGGAACAGAGGTGGCTCATTGGATAGCATGTTGCTGTCGCAACCAAAGTTTGCAGGTTCAGATCCTACCACTGGATCAGCCAGGGTCGGCTACCATCATGTGTCCTTGGGCAAATACACTTTACTCCAGTTGCCTCAGCAGAAAGTAACCTGTAGGTGTATCTGTGCCATGAAAGCCAAACTAAACAACGTACAAGGTGGTAGATCCCACAACGCAAGGGAGCTATCTGCTCAAATTAATTACATTTAAGGTTGCGATAGTTAGCTCACCTATCCGATACTCTCGGTATTAGACTGACTTTTTAAAAAAAATAGGTATTTAATTCTTTTGCGAGTTTATTTTCACGACCAAACCAAAAGTGGTATTGTGTTGTTGTTTTTTTTTTTGTTGTTTTTTTTAATTTTTTTTGAAGCACAACAACCCCATGTGGAGAAATGATTGTTCGAGCGTTATTTGAAAAGGTCTGAATAACATTTTTGTTTATTTTCAACCAGTCAATAAGCGTAACGCCGATCAATAATAGACAAAGTAATATAAACTTTCAAATGCAGCACGCCGAACACCTGCAGGTATATACATGTGACATACCATAGATAAATGACAGTGACCTAAAACTACTGGAGAATGAGAAAAATTCTGCTCCTGAACAAAGACCATACAGTTTCGTCGAAAGCTCTTAGGGTGCTCTCCTACTGATATCAAGGTTTAGGGTACTCTGCGACTGATATCAAGGCCGACTTGCATTCAGTTTACGGACTTAATTCTCTGTCCTCTGCAATTTTGAGCTGGTTTCATCATCTTAAAGTTGGTCGCAAATGCATGGAAGATGACCCACATTCTGGAATACCATTGTCTGCAATTTGTGAGCGGGAAGTGGCTGCTGTGAAAGGGGTGGGGGTGGGGTGGGTAATTAATGAAGATGTTCAATATACAGTGGTAAATATTTCTATTATCAAGGACATTCGTTCATCAGCTGCTTTGAATGTATTGAATTATCATTTCGAAAGTTTGTTTAAGACTGGTCCCACATTTGTTGATGGCTCATCAATTACAGATTCGGGTTTTAATCGCCAAACAGCTAGTAACCAAATAAGAAAATAGTTACTCGAGACGTTTCAGTGAAATTGTTACAGATGATGAAAGATGGATTAACTATTCTGATCCCGGCTCAAGAGAAAAAAGTTTGGACCGGAGAAACGGGCAGTAACCACAAATGGCTGGACTTAATCGAACTAAGAGAGTTTTATATGCATTATTTTTCGATTCAAAAGGCCCTGTCATCAAGGTACCTGTGCCTGACTCTGTTATTATCAGTGAACATTTTTATGCCTCTAAACTGTTGCGAAAAATTGTGGAACACTACCGAATCGCCCGTCCGCCCACCGGTACCCAAGGTATCCATCTAATCCATGAAAACACACCAGTGCAAAAATCCACAGTCGTGACAGACTTCCTGAAGGAGCACAGCTTCCAAACGTTGCCGCATCCCCGCCATGGTTCAGCTCCACTGGATAAACAAACTGAGAAAGTATTTGGAAGTACATGGGGATTATTTTGAGAGGATGCTCTCTCGTTCATATTCAAAACATTTTGAATACCCCTCGTTTTAATAAATAGAACATGTAAAGAAACTCAGTGCGATCCAGTAAAGAAGCAATTGACAGTTTCTTATGAAGGAGAGTGGCTTTTGTATCCGTAAAGACAATTGATGATTAAATTCAGACCACTACCAATACAAGTAAACTGCATTATAAAACTGTGAATACCGATCAGACTGCATGACTATTGAAAATAATTCAAAGTTTTTTTGAAGACACATTTGTCGTACATTTAGTCTTTAATGAAGAAAAATACGGGCAAAATGATTACTTGTCTAGTTCGTGTTTTTGAATGCTTTAATTTCTATTTACATTTTCATACTTTAAAATATTTGTAAACTTCAGTTTCGTCTTAGCATTCTTTCCCACTTATAATTTTTAACAGTCTGTGCTGAGTGTAACTTGCTGATGCAAACTGAAAAGTATTTTTTTTATATAAAACAATTTGAAATGAATTAATAACTGTTTTTTTTTTAAAAAAATAAACTAAAAAAAAACCCTTTATGATCCAAATATATTCTCGATCGAAAGTTTCAATAATTCAAGTCTCATGTATCTGGAGAAAAGAATTCATTAAGAAAAAGGGTCAGTACCGACTTAGACAAATTTTGCGTGCTACAGATGAAGCAAATACTAAATTTTACTATTCAAATATGTATTAAATGTATTTGAAGTATGAGCATGATTCGAATATTCGTTGAATACATTAGATTAAGATTTGAATATTCGTCGATGTTAATACAATAACAAATCCATCCTCTTTTCTATATCTACATGGGTATTTATTGACACTCCCACCCCTAGCCAAACTGCATTGAAAGAAGACTTTGAACTACGTCATCTAGGTCTCATTAAATTACATTGTACGAGTCCTAAGTACTTTTATTTGATGTTACAAACGAAAAATCAAATTGATATAGTTGTTTATTTTCCCTGTATGTCTTCAAACTCGGTAGAATCATTTAGGTCCCTTATGCTGAAGACGGATGATTATGGGCAGAAATTGGACTACCTGTACATTTAAGTGCGGGAACCATCTAAAAATGTTACATGGTAAGTGATCTGTTTGCAATCAGAATCACACGGACGCGCGAACAATTTAATTTAATTACATTTGGATGCGCTGATTGCAGGTCTCCGGGATTTCTCATACTAGTATGTGACTGACACATTAGATTGGATTGACTTTTTGACCGACTATGAAAGGACCAAATCGGACATTAAGAATCTTACTAAGCCATAGGAAACTCATGTTTAGGCTTGGTAATTAATTATTTTAGCTGAAACCAAAACATGGGTAATTAATTCATCTTATACTTTAGATTACGAAGCAATATGTGTGAAATGGCCTTGTGGCTCTTGTATGGCGCTTAATGTAAATGTTACAACGGCCAGGTATCTGGGAACTAGCTCCCTACTTGGACTTAGTTTGGGAGTAGACCATTTGGTTCCATGGACAAAGAGCGATTCCCAACAAAATGTCATTTCAAATATAGCGTATGAAGGAAAAAGCGAAGCAATCCCTGTATAAATTGAAATATATGCTGATAACGGTTCTGTATTAATGCACAGCAAAACAGTACAAAGGTTTATTGTAACAACAAACATTAAATCGCTACAGTCTAAACTATAATGTTTCAAAGTGATGCCAACTGGCCCATGTATTGCTGCGTTACTGACTCTTTTCACAACAAAAAGAAAAGGATACTGTCCAATTTTAAACATAATGGCAATTTCATAGCTGTGTAATGGCTTCAAAACTTTAAAGGACCAAACGTTTCAGAACTATATAATGGTTTGCTGGATTAACTACAACTGTTCATAACAGAACGAAAGTCCGACAACACTCCACCAATTTATAAGAACTCTGATTGATTGATACGTAAGAATTTGTTGACGTTGATATGACACCTATTCTGTACCATGCTCTTCAGCAACTTGCCTTATTATATGATATCTTGTCAGGAGCATGATGAATAGAAATTTAATGAATGGAACTGCAACCAAAGTAGCTATTCAGAATTATGACAGTATGACTAGAAAAAAGGTCCTTTATATATCATGATACTAGAAGAATTCTGATGACTAATTTAGCAATATTTATTATAAAGGCCTTTAAGATTAGAGAAACCCTTCTATCATCAACTCCTGCTACATGGAGAGTAGATCAATATCACAAAACGTTTGCTTGCTCCATGTAGGCGTTAGGGTTCTCATAAATCTATACTGTATGATTACTGCGTAATATTTATGTTACTGCATTTGTATGGGAGCATATGAACGAGTTTTCCTGAGTAATACTGACCTTGGGAGTGCAATATTAATTCAAAAGAAAGAGATCGCATCTTCCCATACAAATGCAGTAACCTTTTTATCATATACTCATTTTGTTTTTCTGCCTAAGGATTAATAATAAAAAGAATACACAGCAAGAAACAAAGTAACTCAATTTATGTTGTATTCCAAAAAAATACACAACCGAACATTCATCAATACACAGTAACAATATTAATGCGCACATAGCACCGCCCAGCGACCTTTGAACTTTGTCGCGCGTTCGACATTAGTTCAAAAGGAATTATCGTTCTGGTCTACTTAAAGTGAAATTTAGAGTCATACTATGAATATATGCGCATTGCAATAACTTTTCCAGTGGCCGGGAATGGATGGATTTTTTTTCTGTATAGTCTACTCATATCTGCTTTTTCGCTTGTGATAGACTGGACTTATTAGCTGTGTCAATTCCTTACGAAGTACGTGTGATTTTAGCTGGAGGGGGAGGGCGGCCTTGAATCAGCTGCATGTGTGCTTCTATTCTGTCATTGATTGTTACGAATCATAATGTGGAAAAAATATGAGTTCTTTAAATTGAAATTATCAAGAAGACGCTATGGAATATCACGTTCATTTCGTGTGCAGTAACGAGAATGTGACTGCATTTGGAAATGTGGTCGAAATTACAGTACAATTTCGCGATGTGTAATCAAGTTTTAGAACCCATGACATTGCTGATGTAATTCGGATTTGCAGAACTAAAAAAGTACATGTTAAGAAAATTCTAGATTAAAAAAATGTAAGTATATTTTTTGCCATTATTATTACAAGCTAGAGAAGACATGTTTATACCTTGTCGATTAGATGCTCTTTGTAGGGACCCCAGCTATGTAATGACCTATATGTCTTCTATCGCTAGCCTAAATCCGAAACCTTGTTTCAAAAACAGTTAATGTGGAAAATTACAAAGCGGCTGGTGTGTGATAGTCCATTCAGGAAGCGAAAATAAGAACTCTTCGTCGTCGTGGCTTAGTGGCACTGAGGCCCTTACTTTTCTACCAAAACTTTCAGTTGCATTTTTCTCGAATTTAGTATTTTGACTTATAGAATGGTATGTATCTGACAGATATGCGATAGCTCTTGGCCTCAGTATACTTTTCTATGCTATTTTTATAGACCTCAGAGAGCACTGGTCATTGTATAAATAATCAGAATGGTATTTTCAATACTGCGTCTCTCACGATTGCTGTGGACATTGCGAGTATCGACTTCATTCATTTTCTTGGTTGAAAGTTTCATTTGTGTCCCTGTAAACTCGTCTACATAGATCACTTTATCATTTCTACTTTCATATTGATGAAACAACTTATTTAGTTCATCCACAAACAAATCTAATGAACTAAAACGTAAGGTGTATGCTACATGAGCGTACATTGTTTACAATAAAAGTAGTGCCTCATACACGATACTAGTTTAAGACACGTGTCGTGCAATATGAAGCCGTATAGTACGGAAAAATACTTCACAATTCTGACAATGTAAAGTTAACGGGGAAAATGAGCATATAATAAACATTGGCATTTCACCCAAATATAAACAATATACAATAATAATTACTTGGATGTAAAACAATTCCAATGGATACGATGGGAATTTTTTGTTTGTTTCTGTTACATACTCAAACACCGTTTTTGGACCGCATGATGTATGGATATCTATCATGGGCCAGTGTCCTTTGTTACACACACACACACACACACACACTCTCTCTCTCTCTCTCTCTCTCTCTCTCTCTCTCTCTCTCTCTCTCTCTCTTTCTCTCTCTCTCTCCTATACTTCCTATAATCCCCATTTATAATATCCTGGAATCGCCTGTACATATGCACATGCATGCATCTGTATATCTATCTCTCTAATTTTTGTAATAATATGTCTGATAAACAAACCATACATACACCTCCCTATATCACCTCTCTGTATTGCACTTTCCTGTAATCTACCCACACCTGATTAGTTTTATAACTTGATCCCTATATGGTTTGAACTGAGTACATGAATAGCCGGATGCACCGAGCCCATGTTAAATATTTGCAGAGGAATCCAAATCAAAGTGCAAGGTACAAATGCACATGGGTCAGTACAACTGGGGTCGCCCTGAGCAGCAGGGAGGGTGAACAGAATATTTTGCTGGAGACCTTATTTATGAAAAATAAAACTTCCTACGAAAATGAAATCTCAAGGTCAAATAACGTTAAACCAAAACCTCTGTCAGGCCATGAGATTTCTCTAATTGGATTAGCTCATCTCGTTACATCATCACTGACGCGCGTTTTTATTTTATGGTGTGTTTCGTTTACGTGCTGGTCACTCAACGCTGGTCGTACACCCTCCCTGCTGCTATAATTAAATCATTGTTATATCAAATAATGGAATCTCATACATCTAAACTAGCTCGAGAGCGACTAGAGGCAATTAAAAAATATCTACCCATCCGTGATTCTGGCAAACAACAACTACAAGAACGTCAGGAGTCTCAGGTGGAATTTGCAGAAGGTGCAGAACAGTTATTTAAACCTGTTACAAAGACTACAAGTGGTCTTCTTCCCGCGTTGGAGAAAACCGCTGAGGCTACAACTGCAACACAGCAGGTTATCGGAGCATTACCAAATCAAATTAAGGAAGCTATGGAGTCTGCCGACAAAACGTGCTGAAATTCAAGATGTTAAAAATATTGTCGAGAATCTGTCTAAACCAGAATTAAAAACTATGTATTTTACTCATCAAGGCTATATGCAAGTTATGGATAATCCTGTTAAGGTTGCTGCGGTGGGATATCAGATTCGGCGTCACCTTCTAAAGCCAGAATTTTATAGTACTCCAGAAAAAGAGTGGGTTGATAGGGTATTTCGTGAGCACAAGGGTATTCCAAAACTCATTAAAAAATATAGAGAAGAATATGATGATTTTGTTAATAAAGTTTATGAAATGAAAAAAGATGTTGGAATGCCAGTTATATCATCAAAAAAGCAGAGATCTCGACAGCGGAGACAATCATCACCTGATCCTGGTGCCACTGGAAGTGGTCTTACTACTCGAGGAAGTGGTCTTATTACTTGTCCTAATAACGTCCTTGCTGATGTTGATCGATTAGAAATTCTTATTGGAGGAAAACGAGCTGGTAATAATTCCCCAGAAATCATTAATGAAGCAGCTGATATTTGTCAACGATTACTTACAGGCGGTATCATGAATATTAATGTATATCGGTCCCTTATTAACGAAATCGCCGATGATTATCACAGTGATTGAGTATGTAATTAGATGCAATGACTATAATAAGATGATCATACATAATACTCAACGTGGACCAACCATGGTCAGGGTAATAAATTCACGATTACCAGTATACAAAACGATCTACGGAGATGGACTAGGTGATGTTGTTCAAGGTCTATTTAGAAGGATAGCCCTAAAAGCAATACCGCTTGCAAAGCAACTAGGAATGAAAGCTATTGACGTTGTTCGTGAAAAAGGTATTGGCGCTGTTGGTGATGTTGCTAGCAAAGCATTCTCAGCAATCAAGGATAGACTAGCACGATTAATACGACGAAAACCTCAGCCACCATGAAACTGGCCAGTACTGAAGTGATACCCGCAAATGTCAGTAAAATAATAAATCAAGCTGTTAATCAAAAACTAGCCGAGTTAGCTGGTGTACCAATGTCAGAGAAAGAAAAAAATATAACCGCTAGTCTGATAGCAGGAAGCGGTCTTCGTGTTAGACGATAGCAATTTTAATAAAGATGTTCAAACGTATATCTGATCCCACATTCAACTTGGACGCACCAGTACTCAAAGATGAGTCTGTGCGTGATTATCAATATTATTCTTATGACGCATGACGGCCAGATCAGCGTGGAAGAATTGAATTACAAGTTCAGGATACAAGTAGATATTTCTTGCCCGCTGAAGCATTTATCGAAATAGAAGGTAGACTCTTGAAAGCAGATAATACAGCATACGGAATTTTAGATCGACCACCTGGTTTTGTTAAAAATGGTGTTATGGCGTTATTTAACAGCGCCACATACATGATTGACGGAAAAAATATTGAATCGTGTTTAGAAAATGTTGATGTTGCCACGACGATACTTGGCCTTGCAAGATACAGCGATGATTACTCAAGATCAGCTGGTCCATCAATGATGTTTGCAAAGGATACAACTGATCATCCAGAAAACAGAAACGTAACACTAAATGCAGCTGGAACTGAAGTTGCATCGATGAATGAAAATTTTAACTTAGGATTCGCATCACGTCGAACAATGTTAAACGGTGATGAAGAATATTCATGTGTGATTCCGCTGTCACTTATATTTGGATTCTGCAGAAATGTTAGGAAGGTTATATTTGGCGCTAAACACACTGTGGTACTTGTAAGAAAAGCCACCTACAATGATGCAATATGGCGTGATGCTGCCATTGATACAGGTAAAGTAATACTAACAAAACTTTCGCTGTGGATGCCAACGATGACTCCATCGATTACCGAAGAACAACGGTTACTTTCTTTTATGGACAGTGGTGGTAAATCAATATTGTCATGGTTGACTATGACCACAGATAGTATTCAAGGTGCTGTTGCTGGTTTATTTACATGGCAGATAGCATCGCAGCAGGGGGTGTCAACACCACGACATATATTTATTGCGTTTCAGGAAAATGCCAGAGTAGACTCACAGGAACGAAATCCAATGGTGTTTGATACGTTTGGAGTTAGTGAAGTTTCTTTGAGGATAAATGGACATCAAGAACCTTCCGAAGAAGTGTTGTTAAATTTTGATAACAATCATGTTGCACGTGCATATCATCGCTTGATGACATTCATGGGGCGTGATCAGAATGTTGATTCTGGTTTACAGATATCTCAGCGTGATTTTCAACACTGTATCCAGTATATTACTTTTCACTAGAACACTTAGATTTGTTCAGACAATCTGTCGTTGATATACACTTTCGAGCTCGTGTAGCTCGACTGCCCGCTGGTGGTTATAGGGCAATCGCTGTTATACTCAGCGACAAAACAATGTTACTTGAAAGTGTTGGTGGACGAATGCGAGTCGTTGATGCCCCAGTAGAAAACATGTAATTAGATCACTCATGATAATTATAAATGTCATATCAACATGTTAATGTCAGTCTGACTCCTGGTCAGATTAAAAAGCTACAATCATCATCAAAAAATAATTGTGCGGTAAAAATATCACTAAAGCGAGAACAGATCGCAGGTGGTCCGAATAAACTATCATTATCAGAACGCCAGCATAGGCACTTCAATGAAGCCAAACAATCAAAGACTGGCATACGACTTAATCTATCTGCGAGTGCCATTAAAGACATCGCTAAAACGGGTGGTATATTTCCACTTCTCGCAGCAATACCAGCATTAATAGCCGCTGCAGCCCCAGCTGTTGCAAAAGCAGCTGCATTAGGCGCTGTTGGAACCGCTGCTGGAATGGCGTTAAAGAAAGCAACGGGTCAAGGAATTATACACGCATAAACTTAAAAAAAAGATCACGGATAAAACAATAATAATAATAATAATAATAATGAGGACTTTGTATAGCGCCTAATCTTTAGAAGCTCTAAGCGCTTTGCAACATTTGACAACACTTAAAAAACATATATAATGATATGATTACAAAATTAAAAACAAACACCACGAAAGTAGAAACAGAAAATATGCTGTAAATATTTAAGGCAAGGATACATTGTTAGGTCTTTAAGTCTGTTCTTGCAGTTGAAATAGGTGAGTTTTAAGAGCGCTCTTGAATGAGATAACTGTGTCTTTGTGTCTAAGTGCAGTGGGCAATTCGTTCCACGTTGCTGGGCCCTGGTATGCAAAAAGAGCGTTGTCCATATGATTTCATCTTCATAGTGGGAATAATGAGAATACGAGTGTCAGAAGAGGAGCGTAAGCATCTTGCAGGTGTGTACACATGGGTGAGGTCAGATAGGTATGTTGGACTGGAGCCCGTCAGTGAAACGTAGCACAGAGAATAAATTTTGTGTTTAATTCTGGATCGTATGGATAGCCAGTGTAGGGTACAGAGCAGGGGAGAGGCGTGCTCTGATCGTGGTACTCTAAGGATGATCCGAGCAGCTGTATTTTGAACTTTTTGAAGTTTCTGAAGTAGATATTGAGACGAACCAGACAGAATTGAGTTACAATAGTCCAGTCTTGAAAGTACTAAGGAACACACAAGTGTTTTAGTGGCATCAACTGAAAGATACTTGCGAATGGAGCTGATTCGTCTCAGCTCAAGATATGCAGCCTTGCATATGTTCATGACATGTTGGTGCAACGAGAGAGCACTGTCGAGAGTGACACCGAGGTTTCGTACTGACTGTGTGAATTTAATGTTGGTGTTGTTGATATTTATTGTCTGAGGTAAAGGATGTGAATGAGAAAGTCTTTGTGTTGTAATCAGGATGGCTTCAGTTTTATCATCATTCATCTGCAGCTTGTTACATGTCATCCATGATTTCACATCGGAAATGCACCTCTCTACGCCTTGGATGGTAGCTTCAACTTCAGCTGGATGGCTAGATTTGTATATTTGGGTGTCATCAGCATACAACTGGTGAGACACTGGATGATGATCTATGACACTTGAGAGTGGCTGAGTGTATAGAATGAAGAGAACAGGTCCAAGAACAGACCCCTGTGGAACACCACAGCATAGTTCAACTGGGCTGGAGTGTTTTCCATTTGCGGACACAATTTGTGTCCTGTTGACCAAGTAGGACTTGAACCATAGTAAGGCGTATCATGAATGCCAAATACATGCTGGAGACGGTGAAGTAATATATCATGGTCTATAGTGTCAAATGCTGCAGACAAGTCAAGGAGAGTGAGGACTGTAATCTTTCCGCCATCCAAAGCAGAGAGAAGGTCATTGACTACTTTCAGAAGAGTAGTTTCAGTACTGTGGCAAGGGCGATATGCAGACTGTACATTGCTAAAAAGACTGTTTGAATTCAGATGAGATACAAGTTGGGATAGAACAACTTTTTCTAAGATTTTGACATGAATGGCAGATTAGAAACTGGGCGGTAGTTCTTTAAATCATTATGGTCGAGTGTTGGTTTCTTCAGCAGAGGCTTTACAATGGCAGTTTTGTAAAATGATGGGAATTCGCCAGTTGAGAGAGAGGTATTAATAACATCCGTTAGTGAAGGCAGTATTGGATCCAAGCACTCTAGCAGCAGTGACGTCGGGATCGGATCCAGTTCACATGACTTTTGGTGCACTCTTCATCACGATTGTACGTACTAAATCCATAGAGACAGGTTCAAATGCTGCTAACGGTTGCCGCTGAAATTCTGTATCGCAACTGTATGGTGACGACGAGTCAACTGAAATTGTGTTGTCAAGTTTATCTCTGATGATTTGTACTTTGTCACGGAAGAAATTTGCAAACAGGTCCGGAAGGTGGACTAGAGAGAATGTAGCTGGAAGTGGTGTACATTTGTTCCTTGACATCAGCTTGTTAGTAATCTCAAATAGCTCCTTGCAGCTGGAACTTTCCATGATTTTAGTACTGTAGTGGGCTGATTTAGCTGCATGGACTATGTTTGTGACATTCTTCTTAGCGGCATCATAGATCTGCTTGTGAATAGTGAGTCTAGTGGAAAGCCAAAGCCTCTCAGCTTTACGGCGGTCTCTTTTAGCAATGCGAAGCTGGTCCCTAACACTGCTATACCACGGAGAACACTTCTGAATTGCTACTCTGCACTTGGCTGCTGGGGCATGTTTGTCGAGCAATGAACGCAGGCAGTTATCAAGTTGTTCTGCTGTAGTGGGTAAGCTAGTTGTTAGGTTTGCTTGGATGTCATGCATTAGTTTGGTTCTGTTTATCATACGGAGGTTTCTCTTAGTAGCGTATAAAGGTGGAGGGTTAGGGACTGATACGTCAAGATGGCATATAATGCAGAGGTGATCTGATGAAAGTTCGTGGGACACCAGGGAGGACTGAAGAATATTATCATCAGGTCTGTAAAGAATCCAGTCTAATATGTGACCATGTTTATGGGTAGGTTGGCTAACTGACTGTTTGAGGTTGAAAACGTGAATGGAATCTAGGAGTTTCGATGTGCATGGGTTTCCAGGACAGTCAAAGTGAAAGTTGAAATCTCCAAGAATAATCAGGTTGCCACCTATCGAATTTCCATACGCCAGGAGATTCGGAAACTGCTCCAAAAAGAGAGATTCTGTCAGCTTGTTTTTTCTACTACTACAACACGGAAGACATCTAAGAGCACCAAACGTGCCACAGCCGGGCCGTCTAAGATTATCAGGCCCAGTATACGGTCGCGGTCTAAGACTACCAGGAACTTATTTAAGATCGGGAAGAGGATTAAGACTACCAGGGACATATCTTTAACTCTGCCTATGTCTAATTTTGATTTACTTGATGTCGCTGAAAAATTAAAAATAAAAAACTTCAGAGGGGTTTTTATGCGTGATCAATTATCAAAACAAACAAACAATATTTAAACAGGTATTATTAATCTCGATAAAAACTCTGGTCCAGGCACTCATTGGGTTGCATATGCAATTGATCCACGTGGAATTATTTGTTTTGATTCGTACGGACTAGCACCACCAAAAGAATTTTTAAAGTATGTTAGCAACATGCAAAGTATTCCAATCTGGTATTCGACATTACCAACACAAAAATTAACAGATCCACCAGTATGTGGCCGTGAAGCCCTCGCTGTACTCGACGCAATTTCACTGGCACCGCCAGGAAAACCACATCATAAAGTCGTACACGAATATACCACCACCAGGCATAGCCGCGCATAAACGTTTTAAACAGACATTAGTAAATATAATGGTAGATATTTATGGAAGATCTTCTCGTAAAGCTCAGCAAGGTGACTTATCTAAATATGCAACTCTTGATCAGCTCAGAAATGAAATCGATGATTTATTAAATATCACAAGTGTGGATCAAAATGAAGTCGTTGTTTTTCAAGATAAACAAGGACGATTAAAGACAAGTAACATACAACTGTCAGATATACTTATACAAATTCCCACCGCGGTTGTTAATAATATCGTTACTTTTGCTGATCAAGGTAAAATACAAGATTCCGGTAAGTCAGTTAACGATTATGTCAAAAAAGCTGGTGATTCATTCACTGGTAACATTATCAGGAATCAAAATAAAATTACATATCTTGGAGACCCAACCGCAGATACGGACGCAGCAACAAAAAAATACGTCGATGATCAAGAATCTAAGTACGTGTTAGTTAACAGTGATATAATGCGTGCATTTCTCAACATGAATAATAATGGTATTAATAATCTCAGAACACCAGAATCAGATTTCGACGCTGCAACGAAAAAATACGTCGACGATAGCAACATTCCGACGGTGACATCATTAACAACAATCAACGATGAAATGACTGCATTCAAAACTGATTTTTCCAATCACGTACAAACATTCTTGAATTTTCGTAGAAACATAGACAGATCTGCATATGAATTTTTTGGTAATCCAGTGGTTGTAGATATTAAACTTGCTGACATTAACACAAAACTCAACGATATTGTCAGTGGAATCCCTAATATCGTTGAAAAAACGAATCTGATTAAAATTCCACACAAACAAATTAACAATATCGTGTACACAGTAGCATCAGAATCATCAACATGGACACCGCGCGATAACAGTCTCGAACAAACCGCAGAAGTAACTGGGTTATACAGGCTGTCCATGTATGGTTTGGAAATTACTGCGGCCACTTCATCATCACCGAATGTACATTATAGTCCTCTACTGGTGATGCTAAATAAGAACACCAAAGAAGCATTTACGTTGACATCAACGGAAAAGCCCCCGAGACGTTACTGGTGGTGTCTGGAATTCGTAGCTGAAACCCCTCAATTAATTACTTAATTAAATGACAACGTCATTAAGTATAATGAATCAAACCTCAATCGACGTTCAACGTCACAGATACAATCAAATATGTAAGTGTCAGATTGAACTAAAAAATATCATTGACGATTATACAGTAAAAGTAAAAAAATATCGCAGACGTATGGTTGTTATTGATATAATTGTTTATTCAGTTTCTGCTACTATTGCTGGAACCGGATTATTATTATCAACAATAACAACGACAGCGCCTGCAGTTGTAACAATTGTCGTTTCAACTTCAACGACTATCGCAGGCATTCTCAGTATTATCGCTAAGAAGATATCTACATGTACAAATGATAAATTACACGAGTATATAATGAAATTATACACAGTAACAACAGCCTATTCTAAACTATCGTCATATTTTTCGTCGTACCTCAGCGATGGTAAAATATCTGATGAGGAGTTCGCAACGATAATAAAAACCTATGATGAAGCATTCCTTGACAATAGCCAAGGTGAAAAAGTGGAAGATTGAATTCCCGATTTAAAATAATAATAACAATAATAATAATGTCAACGTCGAATGAATTATTACAACAGATCGTCACTAATACTACGCATACAAAAACTAATATGATATCATTAAGTTCGACCAATCCAGAATTTAGGATTAACTTTCCAACTGCAATTCTAGCAAAAGAAATAGCATTAGCACAATTACGAGTTTATCATAGCTGACCATATATCAAGTCAAAATCGTTTGGTGGACTACCAACAAACAATTCACTTGTGTTTGCAAATAAGAATAAACCTGATGGAACTCCTGATTGGCAGGTTGTTGGAATTTCAATGGGCAGTTATCAAATAGAACAGATTAATGATGAGTTCCAACGTAGAATTAAATCTATTACAGGAAAAGAATCCAAAATAGCAATTACTGTTTACGAACCAACATTATCATCGGCGATTGAAATAAATTCCCCTGATTATGTTGTAGATATTTATCAGTCATCGGTCAGATCCGTGTTAGGATGGCCTGAAGTTCCCCTCGTTTATAATGGAGTTCCAATGCCAAATACTGAAGAGTTTAGCAGGATCAAAAAAGAAAAATTTATTAAAACTCCAGAATATCGAAACATACAAATATGGAAGTTTTGTGATAAAGGATTTGATACAATATCTCCTAGTGGTGAAAAATACAATCATTGTATATTTAATGATATAATCTTAACTGAGGAGACAATAAATAAGTTTAAAAAAGTTGGACTTTCTCACGTAGGACTTGCCGAGGAGATATCACGTGAATATAATAATACAATTTACAAGAATTATTTTCTCAATATGTAAATGAATTTCCCAATGATGATCTTAAACGAGGATGATCGCAACTATTCAACATCTAAACTGAGTAAAATCTGATGCTGATTCATATAATACTGCTGTGGTAAAAACGGCAATATTCATGGGTCGTAACTGAAGAATTGGTGAATCATATATGGGAGAGGATTTTACTCAATCCGGACCGATTCGTAAAACATCATATATGCAAGATTTTCTCAATTATTTTAAAATGACCGAAGCAGAATTACAAAATTTTAGACTACGATGGTTTAATTTTCCAAAATCACCAAGGAATATCACTGATGAATTTTTCCCAAAAATACTTGCCGCATGGAAAAAAATAGCCATGCCATCGGTTATTCTTAAACATAATAACGATCCATACGGTGGAGGCCGTCATATATCACCTGGTATTGTTAATATAACATCAACAATCGCAGTCAATCTAGTATGTGACGTAATTGATGGCAGTTATCAAGTAGAGCTTTCAAAGTCTAGCCAGGCCCAGCAAGGATATATATTATATTCATTCAGTCCTCAAGTTCCTCCTGGGTCGTTAATTGTATCTGAACCAATTAACCCCGTTTATCTACGTGTACATAATCCGCTATTATCAAGGATACATTTCAAACTTACTGACCAGACTGGACACATTCTGGATTTAAGAAATGAGGACTTAAAATATTAATCTGTATGTACGCTCATAGAGCGTCATCGTAGAACGTCTGAGTAAATTATAAAAATAATCTGATTCTGAAAAAATAATTATATTATTAAATTTTGCTAGGTTTTTTATTTAATCGTGCAAATACCCCATCAAATTATTAAATTTTGCTAGATTTTTCATTTAATCGTGCAAATACCCCATCAAATTATTAAATTTTGTTAGATTTCTTCAATTTGATGGGTTAAACAGTACTCAAAATCATTAAAATCTGAATAAATAATTAATTTCTATGATTAAAGCAATTGTATGTGTATATAAGCGAGATAACTTCTGTCCTCTCTCTGTAGAGTAAATTAAGCAATTATCCCCCGTTGCTGAGTCAATTCATAAGACCACGGATATAGTTTCTGTTTTCTTTTATCAAACGGTTAATTATTTAGCGATTTAATTGTTCTCTGTAAGCAATTAGCCGTCACTGGAGCAACAATTTGTAACAGAAAAGGATATTTATGCACCTTTTGACTCTGATGACTTTAAATCACGTCGGTTTATACAAATGCGTAAAATTACAAATTCAGGTTATTTTTAGCTAGTTGTATATATGTATTTTAACCTAACAAACGAGAACTTATACAGAATCTAATATTTTATGAAGTGTGTCTGGAGATGAATTAAATCTACGCTACAGTTTTACAATAATTATGATTTTTATTCAGTATATTAGTCGTACGTAATTTGCCTGCTTATGGCTATGTAATTTATTAGATCTTTTAGGTAACAGGCTATATTGATCTGCATGTACTCTTCAGCTTCCGGACTTACTGTGTAGAATTATATTATTTATTTAAAAATAAAGTAAATCTACGCTATAGTTTTACAATAATTGTTATTTTTATTCATTATATTGGTCGTACGTAATTTGCCTTCTTATTCAGTGTTGGGTTAACTATATAATAATTTTAAAACGTATATTTGTATGAATCGAAAAGTGGTGCGGTGTTATAGCGTTGGGTTCTCGTACTCAAGGTCCGTGGTTCGATTCCCATGATCGACATATGTCAGTGGAGGCGATTTTGATGCCATTTATCTAAGATAATTGGGGGTACGGAGAAATCCTCGAAATCCAACAGAAAAATAATACACTCTCCCACCATGTCAACACGTGGTGGGTGTACTTTTGCACTTCCCGGGGTTGATTATGGGGGGGGGGAGAGTGTACAAAATCTGTTGGACGTAGATAAGGCCCCCGTTTATGTGTTGTGCCATCCCTGTAAATATATGTAAATATGTAAATACGTTACTGTAAATATATGTAAATACGCTACTGTAAATATAATTGCTGTAAATACGCTACTGTAATTAAGATTCTGTGTTTTGTGCCGTCATAATCATATGTATATAATCATAATCATATGTATATAATCATAACCATATGTATATAATCATCTTCAAAAAACAGTCCTCTCTGGGGACTATTATTTTTATTTCAAACAAATATTTATATATATAATGAAATACGAAAACGTTAATAATATTATTTCTGCTATTAAAAATTTACAACGTGACGGAATAAAAATATCTGATAATCTTGATCCTCAGAAAATTATGTGTGATTTTGAATCATTACAACAACGAAAATTCGAAAAAAAATATACATTACCATCCGATTATAGATTCATGAAATTAATTTATCAATCTATGTTAGAATCCTTGGCAATGATAAATGACACACAAGTAAAGCTATTTGCACCTCTTGCACGTTCAATCGAAAAGATTAGATCCGAATTATCTCATGAGTACGAAAAGAAAAAAGATTGTGAATAACCGTGTAATGCAGTTGAGAAAGATTATGTCATTTGATTCTGTCAAACGTGACACTGAGAGCAGCGACAGTGAAGGTGGACCTTTGACTGTGGTGATTGCTAAACAAAATCCTTGGGAAAATTGACAGAGTCGAACTATATAGTAAAAAAAATATCTATTTATTTTGAATCAGATAATAATAATCAGATTTATTTATTATTGTAATATTTTTATTTTTTCTGGGTTTTTTAAAATTATTTTAAGTATCATTGACCCACCTACAAGAGGACAGAGTTATCTCGTTTCATTGTACATACCGGAACGTAATTGTTTGCTTAAATTCTTTCGAAAATGCAGACTTGGTTATATTATCTGCAACACGTTTTACCGAAGACATGCAAATACCAAAATATTTGGCAGCCGCATTCGTAGAATTAAAAACTATTTCTTCACCAGTACCTGCATTTGTAGATATAACCGACTTAGGAGTCTTAGGAGAAATACCAGTATTTCCTACCTTACAATTCTGACTCTGTGTGACAATTCGTATATTTTCTAAAGAATTATCTTTCGGGTTTGAATTTATGTGATCAATTACAAGTCCATCTTCAATGACCCCATGAAAGCATTCATAGATGAATCTATGAGATAAATATTTTTTATTTCCAGCATCAAACATGATATATCCATTATTAATAAACCTACCGACTGGTTTTTTAAATCTACAGTTTCTGATAGTACCATCACGAGATGCTTCATAATTTTTAATGATTGGATGTTTCACAAACTCATTTTCCTCCATTTATATAATATCATTATTTGTCTAAATCATTATTTTGAAAATCTGGCGAGATAATCTTCTCCGGCTTTTATAGGAGATTCACCTGACGATGTTAAGGTGTTATTTTTTTTATCGTAATATCGTTTCAGCTCTCTGTATTTTTTACCACCACATTGCACACACAGCTGAGTTTTTCCTCTGACTCCAACACCACACCGCACACACGGTTTTGGTCCTAGACTTCTGTGTCTAATGCACTGCATGTGATAACCGCAGAATTCGTTTACGCAAGTTCTGTTACAAGGAGACGTATATCCGATTTTGAGCCAATGGCACTGATTCGTTGTTTGAATCATATATACATAATTAAAATTCAATTTAAATATATATTTGTCTTAATTATAATAATGCAGGAATTATCCACAACTGAACCTTCCGCCGTCTCAGCGGGAGCTAGATTTGATCTTGACAGACTGCAGAAATATAAATTTAATTTTTCGACGCAAGATCTGGCTTTAACGAATAAGGATATAACTAAACGTATCCGTGAAGTCAAGAAGGAATTTCGCGACGATGGTGCGGCTCATGTGTGGTCGACATTCAGAACTGGAAATACTGTTGATGTACTGAATGACAAACGAGGAAGAGAGATTATTGACTACCTTGATGTTCAAAGATATTTTATTTTAATAAAATTTATTGTAAAGACAGACGACGACACTTGGATTATTCGTGACAAACGCGATCCTGTCCGCATGCAGTCAGGAAATAATATTGTTCTCGGTAAAAATTCCAAACCAGGAATACTGACTGGTATTGACAAACCGTATTATGAACGAGTGTACCCTGTGACTGCGGTTGTGTACGCAATATATCCGTTAAATAATAAACCTAACGTTAATGATCTCAAACCGATGAAACTATCATCCTTGACTTCGTCAAGAATAAATTGTGTAGCTGAACGGGTTACAGAACACTTCACAAACGCGATACGCGGAAACGGTTTAACAGATTTACGACGTAAAAAAATAAATACATGGGCAGAAGCAGTTAAAGATACCGGAGCGTCTATCAGCGACGTTGCTGAGCTGGGAAAGAAATTAAAATTCCCAATAACAGTGAAGACGTTAACCGGAGAAATTTTGTATAAATCGAAATATGAATCAAGAGGAGCTTCGATAGATATTATTGATCATAACGCACATGCATGGACTGTGGCAGTAACAATATTTCCACGAGACAGAACGGTTACATTTTATAATGGTCATATATTTGATTTTATCAAAAATATCAGTAAAATTGATAAACAGATTTCCTCTGATTGCAGTCAGAGTCGCGACAGATTCATTTTATATAAATAAAAAATATGCGGATTTGTTAAAACAATTGCATATTAACAATCATGCATCATGGGGCGAATGGAGAATAAAACATGAAGATATACTTAGTTATTCTGAATCTGCCGACGTTGAAATTAAAGAAATATATTACAAGAATAATCAAATATCAGAATTGTCATCGACAACGTCATTGTTGCCATCTGTATATGATCCTGGGGCTAGACATAAAACCGTTTATCTTAATGGGTGTGGTGGTACAGGTAAAACAACACGCGCGATTGAATTATTTAATAATTGTTCTGATATGATTGTTTTGATACCGACACATAAACTCGCCAGAGAAATAAAAGAACGAGGAATCAAATCTCAAACTTATCATAGTTTCTTCAGATGGTGCGGAGACGCATGGACTTCATCGCGGATGGGTGAGAAATACATTCCTAAAACTATTATCTGGGACGAGATATGCACGGTGTCGCTTGAGGTATTAAAAATATTTCTTGATTGGCTGTTATTGAAGAATACTGCTGTGATAATGTGTGGCGATCATGGTCACCTTTTATTGGATCGTCTCCACATGAGTGGCTGAAAATATTTGTAGATTATTACGAAGAAATAAATGATGACCATAGAGCTATTGATAAATCACTGAAAGAATTTAAAAAGTTAATAAGACTACAGCCAGATAAAATACAGTGTGAGAGAATGCGTAAAGTAATTGCAGAAACTCCTATGAATGATTTTTGGAATTTATGGAGACCTGCCGATTTGATAGTTGCAAGTAGAAAAATAGTTCGCAATACACTTCAACAACAATTATTTACGTTGCATAAAGAAAAATTTTCAAATCTACCTGTACCATTATGTTATCGCCCAGCAGATACTCGACGACAGAATATTGATGTTGAGATTCCTGGTGGTAGAATACAAAATCTTGTGCTAAATGATATTGTTTTAGTTGTTGTTGATGTTGTTGAGAGCGCTTTGAGCATGGATAAATCGCCGTGAACGTTAGGATACGCTATAACGATTCACTCCTCACAGGGATTAACTATTACTGATATAAATATCTGGATTGTCGATGATCGTATTGAGTGGTCAAATTTAGTTTATCTTGCAGTATCTCGAGTCAGAAGAATATCTCAACTACACAGGGTTATCATGGATTGCGTAATAACCGAAGAAATCACTAACAACTTTGTCGACATCAAGAAAAAATTAGCGAGCTATAAGCAATGTGACAAAAAAAAATAATCGTGAGTTTGATATGGATGCTGAATTTATTATAACACTAAAACAACGACAGAATAATCATTGTGCGAATTGTAACGCAGTAATGTTGTGGCAGTATTCAAATAATAATCCAAGACAATTTACCGTTGATAGAATTAATAGTAGTCTTGGTCACACACGCAAAAATGTGATGCTGACCTGTCTTGAATGTAATCGACGTCGGGGCGCTGGACGCCCTTGTGCAAGTTTACAAAAGTGAAGGTGGTGGTAATTGTGTGTCTTTAGGAATTATTTGTAATTGTTCGCGTACAAATCCACGCTGAGGAGCAGTTGAATCTAATCTGTAGATTGCAGGTCTACCTGTGGACCTTACCACGCTGGAAATTGTATGTGTGGTCACACTCCAGATAGGATCAGTTGCTCTTTTTTACCTCCTTCAAGTTCACCAGGTTTATATATATATCTTATGGTCACATTACCTAGTACTGGTTGAGAGGAAGATTCACGTCGGCGTATTGGTATATATTTTTTTGTGATCGCATTAGAAGGTATCATAGAAGTTGCACGAGTAATTTCATTATTTAACGCAGCTATCACACTTGGTAACCTTGCAACCCATTCACGAGATCTCTCCATGGACTTAAAGTCAGTGGATATTTCCTTTGCATATTGATATCCAAATAACCGCTCAGCAAGTGTTCGATTAAACCGTTCAACGATTGCCTGATCACGATGAATTTCAGTGTGTCCTCGTCTGATTTTAACGTTATGTTTTTTCATCAACGATACTGCACCAAGAAATTCTTTGCCAGGATCAACCTGTAGCAACTGTAGCCATCGTAGACCACCTTGTGGTCCGGATCCTCGTTGATAAATTCGTTCAAACGCAGATGCAACTTCAGTTGCTGTCTTTGTTGACAGTGGTTCTGCTTCTTTATATCTACTTGCAACGTCAACGACAGTTAATGCGTATTTGTATGTGTAGTGACGTCTGCCAATT
>JAECUM010022713.1:0-25659 GCA_016617855.1 Megalonaias nervosa | reverse complement strand
CTGGTGAAAACATGAATGTCTCGTTTCTTTAATTCTTTTTGGAAAGTTTGGCTCAGAAATTCGGTGCCTTTGTCGGTTTGCCATCGAAGAGGGTGACGACCACTTTGTTTCAACACCGCTGTTAAGGCTCGCACTAACTCAGTGCTCGATTTGGAAGTCAAAGGTACGGCCCTGGCAAATTTGGAAAAGACGTCGACGACACAAAACAAATATTTGTTGCCACGATTGTAGGTGGCCGAATGAGAGACATCGGCTAAATCGGCTTGCCATTGATGATCGATACCTTATACTCGGATGCGATTTATAGAAAATTCTCGTCGAATGGGTTTGTGTAAGGTGTACGTGGCTTGTTCTTGTAATCATCGTTGCACTTGAGGTAAACATACACTTTTCAGTTTTGTTTTGTCAGCACGATTCAATTTCTGAACTCCTCCGTAACCCGCAGGATGGGATGGATCGTAGTAAATGCTGGCTAATAAATTCTCCATCAGGACTCTCTCTCTCTCTCTCTTCAGTAATTCACCCACTCTACACGGATGCCACTCTGGCTGGGGTGAGGTAGTGGTTTGGAAACGGCTTTACGTGTCCGACGTGCCGCTGGAGTAGAAGTCGAGGGTAGTGGTGGTAGTAATGGGATGGCTTTTGTCTTGCTGTCTTTTTTGCTTTCTTTTTTCACCTCTGCTTTCCCTTCTTTCTTTTTCACTTCTGTCGAAGGAGAAGTGGACATCATCTTTTTAACCCAAGCTTTGAGTTCTTCTCATTTGGGTGTGGGGGAAGGGGTCCACAAGGACTCTGAAATCTTACTAGGGATGGGAGCCGCTGACGGTGTTTGAAAGACTTCTCGTGCGTCTTCTTCCTCAGGCATCCGTGTGGCTGCATCTGTCTCGGTCACTGGGGGTGGTAGTGGTGGTGATGGACTTTTCATCAGGGTCTTAAAATCTTTCAGAGTCGGTGGAGCTGTTTCGTCTAAAGCTTTCTTGTGAAAGAGTTGAAGTCGTTGCAACACTTGACCGTACCGTTGCGATTTTTCCGTTTCTGATAAATCGCTGAGATCCATGAACGATTGCAATTCGTGCTGCAACTGATACATCTTGGTCAAATGAGGATTGAGAGGTAAATGTGGGGTGCGTTGTTGTTGCCAACGACAGAATTCGATCCATCGTTTGTGAGGCACTAAAGTCAGTTTTTGTCGTTCCATCAGATTCCAAAGCACACGTCCGAGATATTTTCACCCCAGAGGTCCCTTTTATCTTCTTGAACTTTTTTATCTTGGACCCATTGTGAAGCAGCTCCTGTCATGAGTCATGTAATCATTGTTCCCAATACTCCTTTCCGCATAGGTGCTAACAACAGATGTACAAATCCTCCGCGTTGCACCAACTGATGGTGCGATGGGCTTTACTATGTTGAAACAAATTTTGAGTAATGTAAATGACACTGGCATTATGATGATGTCTTTGCGCGTAAACTAGTTTAATTTCTTCTTCGTCTTCTCCTAACATGTCGAAGATGACCAGATGAGTTTGACTGGAGTCAGACATGATCACATCGTCTTCGCCAGGATGCCTTCCACAAACGCGATGGAAACTTCTTGACTTTCCCGCAGGAAACTGTACGCCGATTGCCTCTCTTTGTAACACCACACGATCCGTTGAGGTGGAATGATCGATCGAATGATTTTTATGTTCGATCAAACGTTTGACCTGAACCGCTATGTCCAGCAATTAACATGTTAAATGGATGGAGAAGATACAAGGCCTCCAAACTGGCACGATCTAAGATTTCGTCGATGACTGAAAGTCCAGGAAGAGGTAGCAGAGACAGCAGAGGCAGCCATAGTGAAGGTGATGTCACGTTTGAAACGAACACAGACAAGACAATAGTTTTTATACTTTTTCAGGACACGATTATTCCAAAAATTTTGAAATTGGACACAAAAGACAAAATTACATAAGAGTCAAACGGCTAAGTACATCGATAAAATTCAATCAAAACGATCAAAGTGTAATATAAACAAGTGACTGTACAACATATTTATAACGAAGGTGTCCTAGGGACACTTGGTAATGTTCTTAGTGTCTCTGCACCACTTGGCACAGTCTCACAGGTGTCCTCCCGGAATAGTCTTGCGGGGATGTCCATGTCAGTTACAGTCCTCTCCTGAATGGGGTGGTTTTCCTCGGTGTCGGGTTCTTCTGGCACTGTGGCTAACACAGGTTTAAAGGTCACATACGTCACTGGACACTTTAAGTTCATTTTTTCCTTCAAATACAAATCTTGGGCAATGTAAGCCACTTCTTTCGTCCAAACCTCGAAACCAAGACTTTTCCAGTCACGTACATCTTTCCAGTGAGATTGTAACCAACAAGCTATACACACATCTTCGTAAGCATCCGGAGTTGATAAAATTTCACAAAGAAACTTTTCTTCAAACAGAGGTCGAGAAGTTTGGAGTGAGTTTCCCCTGCACATTTAAAGAAAACACCATCATGTTTTTGTGGTAAGTACTGTTTATAAAGAGTCCACAAGGAATCGGCTGGTAAACGAAATCCCAGAAAGGAAGTCACTAAGACACACACTACACGATGTCCCCAATTCCAAGGACACAGTTCTCGTAATAAGTGTTGGTAATCCTCCTCAGTCTGAATAGTGTCATTGACTTCCTTCCACGGAATTTGTTGTGTCACTAATGATAAAGGTCGTGGCATGGTATCAAGTTTTTATACCTCTTTTTTGTCGGAATAAATAAATGTACTTTCTGCATAGAGCTGATCTTACTCCAGTAGTGAATCTAAATTGTTTAGTCACTAACTTGCACACCACACATCGCACAGAAGTTTCACCTTCAACCAAGATTAGATTGTGTGAAAGATTTTGATAACCCTCTAAGTCTTCCTCTGGAATTCGTTGCAGTAAAGTTATCTTGTAGTAAATAGAATCAGTAGCAACCCAATCCTTCTTGTCCTTGGGAAGTTTATCAATGTCTGACCACCGGAACGCTTCCATCAGAATCAGTCCTCTTATAGCATTCAGGTACCAGTGGTTCAAACATCGGTGACGTAAAGGATGTAACTGTTCTTTGCGTTTCACTTATATTTTTGCAAACTCTTGGTAAATGTGTTCTCTCAACTCCACAGGCAAACCACGAATGTTCTTTTGTAAAGTATCCATGAAGAGATTATTTCGGTCCCACCAAAGATAAGTAGTGACAGTGCGGAGACCATCGAGCATGTTCCAGGTAAGCTGAATCTTTCTGCTCCCAATCGTGAACTGACACACCGCAACTGAAGCACTTGACTTTATCAACTTCGCACAAGTAGATAAATCCGGCTCTGGCTAATTGGTTGGGAGTAGATCCTCCCAGATATTTAAGCCATTTTACTTGGAAGGTTTGGAAACGACTTTCAAAGTCGCAGTATTCAGACAAACGCACAGGGAACGAACATTCTTCTTTCACAGGCTCATTTCGATGAGGGTACGGTGAAACCCAAAGTAGTTTACTCAGTCATGGATGACATCCGTAGGGTGGTAGCCGCATGGTTTCACGGTGAGGATGAAAACCAATAAAGAGTCTACGATAACGAGTAGCATCGCTTTCGCATCCGTCAGGATTGACACGCACAACATCACTTTACATGGTTGGTGCAGTAGTAGTAGTAGTAGTAGTAGTAGTAGTAGTAGTAGCAGTCATAGCTAAGTTCCCATGATGTTGTGCTGAATTGCTGAGGTCACAGCGTACGGCATCGCTGTAATCGCAAGGCATAGCATCGCACTCGACTTGAGAATGACTGAATTTAAATTGTGTCTGTCTAAAATGATTCATCTTTCTCGCTCTCACGGAATTGTATAAATCCCTCTATTTATTAAAAGCATGTACTCTGGTTTCGTTTTTTGTGTCAAACGATACCCGAGGGTGATTTATGTATATTGTACATTATTTCGAAACAGTGAGTTCGGTTCATCCTATGCCGCACGTGCGAAGTGCTTTCGATAGGAAAAACCGAATTTTTCCAGCGCACAGACGATGTAGGCTACAGCTGTAGAGGTATGTAAGTTACTAATTAATTTCTTTTGTATATTATTTCTTATGTATATTGTAAGTTATAGCTATGTACGTACTATCACGTTTATTTTTGTATGTTTCAATGTAGCTCTGGCCTGCATAGTATAATGCAAATATTTTCTATTCGTGTTTGTGACTTAGCAAGAGATTTATATTAGCAATATAAAGGTGCATTTTATTAAGAAACGTTTAGTACCGTAGGAATCTTATCGGACACAGGTTCACTTCTGAGCCTGTTTATTGTTTTGTAATGCTGTACCGATAATGTAATTTGTATAACTTACCGTATATAACGTCATTACGTGTTATCCTATATGCCCGTGTCATGCATAGTACACGGTGTTAGATGTATTTTCAGCTGACCAGAATGATCCATGGTGATCGTAGTCGTCGTGGTACCAGCTATAGAGCTAACCACAGAAATTAACCACAGCAGCCGTAGAGCTGAGTGAACAGTGGTGCTGGTCGAGTAGCAAGTCATTGGGCGTTGCTGACCGGATTGGTGGGCGCTGATTGCTTGATCGACCAAGGAACTGAATGGTGGTCGGTGACTACCTATAATGATGCTTGCTTGATTGACCAGTGTGACTGGTAGCCAAGTGTGATATTGACGTGAGTGTTTTGTGTTACTCCATGCATGTAACCTTTTAGCCGTGGGCTAATTTTGGGGTTTTGTTATACCCATTGTTTTGGGAGTGTACAGATATTTTTGTATGATATCTGTCCAATCAATTCATCATTTTACTATTTGAGTAAAAGAATCTCATTTTTTACTAGTTGAGTGAATACATCATTTTTACTATTGAGTAAAACACCCATTCTTTTCATCGTGTGAAATTACTGTGAATTGTTCACCTTTGTCCTTGTACTGTGTAAGGTCATTTATTTGTATTTATATTTGTTGCATTTTTAGGTTCGTGCGGATTATGTTAATTTGTCCAATATTTGGATCTTTTACACGCACGTATTAATCAATATTCTTTCTCATTCAAGTCATACATCAATAAACATTGTATTTGTATCACCATCAAAAGTGTTCTGTTGTAAATCCGAAATCCCAATTCGGTTATCTTGTTACACTCGCTTAGCAAATGTAGTCGCAAGGAACTATTGGTCTTGGACGTTTTCCTTTTATATGCTGGCCAATATCAGCGTGTCCGTACGGTAAAGTGAAGTTAATGGGAAGCCTCACTCGCTTCTGGTACACGATTTGATAGAGTTTTTCCAAGGGTCGATTGACGATTTGGTGAGTGGCTAAACGTACAACCTTGTGAGGTTCGTAGGTGGTCACTTTAAAGTCTTGATCCTCTCCAGATTGCAAGGCTTCTTTCAACACGCTAAAGTTCACCACTTGACTGGTGCGATGATTTAGAATCAATCCTTTCACATTACACTCGATATGCACTTCTCAGTGTTGGGCCTGGTATTAGTAGCCGTAATTTTTAGAATTGCCACTAGCAAAACGTAGAATTTTGTCGTCTGGATGCTCATCTGTCCAGGCTCCTAAACGGTCTCCTTCGATGTCAGGGTGACATTGACAAGGCAATCGATGTAGATGCAACTGTCTGTGTCAAAATACAGGACGCGATCTCCTAGCAGTTCTAAAGCTTTGTACAATTTCAAACGAGCATGGGCTGTCACGTAGGCTGCAATGATGACATTTCCAAATGCGTCGGCCTGTACAAACTCCAGTTCTCCTTTGTAATTGACTAAGATCATGTCTTCACGAATGATGTCCACGTGTTTCATGTATTTGGTTTTGTCTAGAATCATCTGGAAGTGGCCAAATACGGTCGTTGTGCCATTTTTCCCCACATACAATTCAACATCACTTTGGCATACGATCGTCTTCCTTCGATTTTCTCCATGTGGTCTAAAGTGATGAATTCTGGGTCAAAATATTTCTCTTTGAATTTCTTTTGGTCTTCGGAAGTGTGGTACGAGGAAGGATAGCCGCTGGCTTCTTGTTTCAGTGTCAAAAAGGTATCCACATAGTCTGCGAAAATGCCTTTCTGAGTCTCGTCACCCTTGTGGTGCTGTTCTGTCTTGGGAAAGTGGTAAATTTCGTACACCTCTAACAATTGGTATCCTGGGTCCAGAGCTTTAAACAATTCTACGCTGACCCATGTTCCTGTCAAGGCGCGTTCTTCCTGAGTGTGCTGATAAGGTTGGTCTTAGTTGCACGTTTCGGCACACAAGTACGGCCCAAGGGAAACATTAGTTTTCCATGGCAATGGTGAGGTAAAACGGGATGGTACAAGTTCGTGGGAGGCAAGACTTTACACTTTAGCAATCCTTCTTATTGTCGAATGTTGTCCACGTCGATGTGTTTCGTCAGCAATTGTGGGTGCCCTTCGGGAAAGTGACAATATTTGCACACTTAAGGATACAGCGAACACACGTCTAGGTATTTGATTTCTTCTACTTTCTCCTCGTCAGCGTGGTACAGTAAACCGGTGGCATTCGTCCGTCCTCCATACAAGCTGTCCCGGGCATTCAGAGGGTCCACCAGCTTGTAACTTTCCACGATACGTTTAAACTCGGGATAGGTTTTCAAACGGTAATCGTACTCGTGTTGCCACATTTCCACGATTTGGTATCCGTATTGTTCTAACTTTAAGCGACGCTGTCAAGTGGCCTTGTGCAAGTCTTGCATGGTACGTTGTAAAAACTGATTTTGGGTGTCGCGTTGAGGGTTTGAGGGTAACAGGTCGGACATCCGTGAAATAAGCAACCGTTAAACTCGTACACGATCTTTGGGTTTTCTAAGTCCCAGCCATCCACCGTATACGTTCCGATGGTCTTTTCACCTCCTCCGTTTTAGGCGTGTTGGATCCATTTGTTTTCCTTGTCACACAAGTAATGTAGCCAGCTTAGGGCTTTGACCGAGTATAGTCGTTTGACAAAATTGGTCGTTTGAGGACGAATGACAGCCAGGGTCTTCTCGGGCATGGATCGTTTGCGGTTCTCTAAGGAACACGCTTTGGCAATGGTGCAGGCTTTTTTCAAAGGATTGGTCTCTCCGTGCTCCATGAGCAATTCTCGAAATTTTCTACAGCATCGCCGTAAAATGTCCACGTTGGATCGACAATACTTTAACATTTCTTCCTGAACGTCGAAGGGGTCCGATGCGTGAGAGTGGTACCAAGCGTAGAAACTTCTCGTTGTTCGGTGCTCATGTTGTCGGGGTCGTAGTAGTAGTGATCATCAGGTAATTGTGGTAGAACGGCATGTTGATTGGCTTCGGTATTGAAAAAGTGTGGAAAATAGCCTTTGGCCATTATTGTCATTCCAAACGTTTTAGGCATTCGACTCAATGGCATGGCCAAGTAACTCATCGAATCTTTAAACTGTACTTGTCCCACTTATATGGAAATGATTTGGGCTCCGTTCAAAGTCACTTTAGGACGTTCGATGCTTTATTCCGTATAGTATTTGAGAAGAAATTGTCCATCGTATCCCGACAAATTGTGAGCCATCACTGTGGCATAGCGATGACAATCTCCGTAACGTTCGATGTCCTCTTGACTCCATATCTGGTCGATGGAGTCTAAGATCCATTGAGCAAAATCGGTTAGCGTGTTTGGTCCTCGAAAGATTTTTTCACGCCCCCCAGGAATCTTACTGCAGTGAAGGCAATGACAAAAGATCGGTTCTTGGATGCACTTCTCGCACACTCGATGTGACACGTAGAAATTAGGAATGTGAATGCCTGTCTCTTGCATGCATTCGAATCGAACAATATGAAATTGCCTTTCTTCTTCTGGTCATCTTCCTCGTCCTCTTTCTCCGCCTCCTGTTGGGGTTGGTATTTCTGAATGTAGCATTCGTGTTCCAAGTCCACGATTTGGTGACAAATGAGACATCATTTCTTTCCTGAACAAACGTGTGCTTGGCATTATTGGTACGTATAACTTGTCCACAAGCAGAACACCATTTCAGGAGCTGGCAAGCACTTTTCTGCTGTGAACCTTGTGTCTTCAGATGTTGTTTGTAACAGGTAGGGCTGACGAAAGTTCGCTGACAAGCCGGGCAATGCACTCGTATTTGTCCTTCGTCAAGATAGGGTTTAGAGATCACACATCCTGAACATTTCGATCCTCAATGCTCGTTTTGCTCTCGATTGTTATAACCATAGTCACATTTCTTACACTAATAACTGTATCCCAGGAATCCGGTGATACTGGTAATGGCATCAAAATGTTCATCGTGATGTTAGACGTGAATGTATTTTCCGTCTTTGAAATCTTTGCCTCGGAACAACTGTTTTCCACGCACTTCTTGAGGGTGAACTTTCAATGTGTAGCGTGGAGCTAAGACGTCTTTCAAATTTTGCATTTCAGGAATGCCACAGGCAATGTCTTTGGATAGCCCAGCTTGCTGTAACAGGAGTTCTGCTTCTCTTCGTTGTTTGACTCGGTCCGATTTTCGAATGCTCACCCAGTCTCTTTTCCATTCTACGGTGTTGTTGTTGTCAGCATACGTTCGTGCCACCACGACGTGACGGGCTAAACACATCTTGTCTTGAGGGTTGTTAATTTGGACGAGACTCTCTTTGGTGCTACGAAGGTCATCCAAAATAACACCTTTTGCGTCCGGTTCCTTTGGGAAGAGAAACGTGAGCCACGTACAGTGTCGCTTTCCATCAGTGATGTGAAACTTGTCGTTGGACTTCTGAACGTGTTGAATCTTGTCGATGACTTTCGAAGGTGTCAATTCTGATGGCTTGCTAAACTCGATCCAAACGGGGGACTTCAAACTGTCGTGATAAATGGAAAGTGTCAAGCGATCGTCTACATTGGCTCGACATTGCCGTTTCAGTGTGGTTAACAAATAATCCCACAAATCGGTGATGAACCCCTTTGTTTTCTCCAGTGGTACGTCGGACTTGAAATCTTTAAATTTCAGAGCGTACGTGTAGGCCGTGGTTCTAAATTTTCCAGAGGAGCGTTTATCCGTCTATCGAATGTGGTAGTAGTTTTCGGGTGTTACTGGTGGTGGACTTTGGTTTCGCGTAGACTCTCTGGGTGTGGATTATGGCTCACTGATGTCATCTTCAAAATCGCTGGCATGGATTTGAGCCAAGACTTCAGGTACTGTGCGAGGCCATATGTCACGTTTCTGTCTCTTACTTTCTTCTCCTTTCTCCACGAAATGGCGCGATCGTTTCATCTTGATTGCAAAATGTCAAATGACTCAATTTTAAACGCCATGGTCCCTATATATAAATGTAAGGTCAGTGTCTTCCCTGTATGAAGGGTCAGTGTCCTTCCTCAAAGTATTCATTTCACTCTCAGTCCTCCCAGAAAGATGGAAGAGCCAACACAGATCGAACTTCTGATCAAGGCTTTGAGAGGTGTCATACGAAGATTTTCTTCAGAGAAGCTGACCGACTACTCCCCCTCCTTTCTAGACAAAAGTCGAGGCACATGTTATATCTGTCAAAATAAAGGGCATTGGCCTTCAGAATGTCCACAACGTCAAAGCAAGACAGGCGTTAAAAGAAGCAAAGGTCAAGTTACCTGTTATCATTGTCAAGAGAAAGGACATTGGTCTTTAGACTGTTCTAAGAAAAAGGAGAACCGATCCAAGACACAAGAGGAGCAGGAGGAGAGGGCTTCCGAACATGAAGAAGATCCCTGCGACAAGGAGGAGGAATCCGGACCCAACCAGAAAGAGAAGAAAAGAAGACGAGAAGAAAGTGACGAAGAAGAAGAGGAGAAAAAAACCTGTGACAGTGAAAGTAAAGAAATTCAAGAAAACGAGAGAGTGAAAAGACAAAAAGACGATAATTAGCTTTTTAAAGTGATGTATTGTGAAATTTGATTGTAATTTGTAACAGAGAAAAGACCAGAAAGAAAAACGTAATTATCTCTTGGTTTTTATTTTTAATAATAATCCCTTTGCCACGGCCAAGGCCTACTTCTTGACCTGCTACTGTCGATGATTTGGTAGAATCACCAGTATTGGTATCTCAGGTGTAGTAGGCGTATTGACGGGGTTGGAATGTTTGGCTCGGGAAGTTCTTTTTCTCTTGGGTCGTATTAAAGAAGTTTTATACATTTGTTTCAGACTCCTTAACTGTGCCAAAATGTCTAAGAGTACCGTGACCGTTTGACTTTCACCGTCCTCCTTCTCTCCTAGACTTTGTTTCTTCTCTGCTTCTTCTTCTTCTTCCTGTCGCTTTCTTCTTGCCTCTTCTTCTTTCCGCTGTTGCTGTTGAATGAGAAAAGTTTGTTCTGCTTCTTTCTGTTGTTGCAAAAATTTCTCCAATTCTTCTTTCTGCCTCTGTTTAAAATCCTCGACGTACGGAAAAGAAGGAGAAGGTGGCGAAGGTGCTGGTACCAGAACAAATTCTTGTGAAGAAGAGAGAAAATCCACAAAATCCCAATTAAAATCGATCTCTTCTGGAAGTAGGACTTTGCTTTGGTACCGCTTCTATGCCATCACTTCTCGTCTCGACGACTGGTGCACCCCAATTGATCGTCTTCGTAGTTTCCGTCATGTTCTAACAATGTCACATCGATTCACCGCGCACAGACGCTAGCGCTCCTATATAGGGAATGTGACGTCACAGGTAGCTCTCTTTGGATTGGAAGACAGTCTCCGCACTGTGACTGAATTTTGTAACTCGTATTGGGATTGGTGAAAGAAGTAAATTCGTTTCGATCCGCTCATTCCCTATAAATAATAGCGGTTCACCTCATTCCATTGACCTTTTCTCGTCACAAGATGTGGGCTAATGTAGAATCGTCTACCCTCATATCGTCGATGCTGTTCAACCCGGACTATCCCATGTATGTCAGATCATCATGGGCTATTACCAAGATTACAGAGACGGCCCTTTGGAAACGAAGAATCTATGTGGAGAGGCAAGGCTGTCAATCAGTCTTTCAAATTATCTGTGGATGCAAGTGATGTTGGGGTTGGAGCAGTATTGATTCAAGAAGATAGAAATGGTGTTGATCACCCAGTGTGCTATTTCTCTAAGAAATTAAATAAGCACCAAAGGAAATTACTCAACAATCGAGAAGGAATGTTTGGCTTTAATATTGGCATTACAGCATTTTGAAGTTTACATTAGTTCAGCTCATTCTCTGATTGTTGTGTTTAGTGATCACAACCCCCTTACTTTCATCGACAAGATGAAAAATAAAAATCAAAGATTATTAAAGTGTAGTTTGTTTTTGCAAGAATATAATCTCAGCATCAGGCACATCAAAGGAAAAGACAATTTGATTGCAGATGCACGTTCCCGTGTATAGAAATATTATTTTCATATACACTTTGTATAATTCAGAAGAGTTCTTCTTATGTAATTTTCTTTACCTCATGTATAGTTTACATATGGTGAAAAGAAAGCTTATTACATAAATCTTTCTTTTCTCTTTATGGGGGAAAGTGTTACGAATATGTAATTTAATTACTTGTGTGTCAATTTTAAATTCTTTGTTATTTTATTTTTGTATCATTACATTTTATTGTAATGATTACTTTCACGGGATCTGATATTTTTGAAAGAGATATTATGTTTATATAAAACGTAGTATGATTCGCATAAGCACGATTTTTGCATGCCGTGGTTTGTCGATTTGAGTAAACACTACGCGAAAACGATT
This sequence comes from Megalonaias nervosa, assembly GCA_016617855.1. Classification (NCBI taxonomy): domain Eukaryota; kingdom Metazoa; phylum Mollusca; class Bivalvia; order Unionida; family Unionidae; genus Megalonaias; species Megalonaias nervosa. The sequence continues at coordinate 13,977 of JAECUM010022713.1, read as the reverse complement.
GGTTATTGCCAAGGTCATTTTCCTGGCCCACGTGAAATTGCATTTGTTTACTGCGCGATTTGATGATGAAATAGTCACGCGTTTCATCGTGCGCGCTTGAAATGACGTCTTAGTTCAGTTTTAAAATACTCAGATTCCCGTGAAATATTCAGTCCTACAATATATCTTCAAGAAGAAGGATATATTTCTATTAGGTGCCATTAAGAGTTGTATTTTTACATCTTTGGAGCTCGAGATGTTTTATTATAGATGACGACTTTTTCAGAAGCTCATCTATATTTTAGAATATAATAATTTATTCCCTGGAGAACTATACAAGTGACAAAGACATTCGATGGAAATTTATTCTAAATTGAAACATTACAAGTTGTGGTTCAACGTGGAACTCTTGACATTCGTATAAAGACTTCATCTGACGTCATCATCCTCCATCTTGGAACGTCATCAAGATTCGATCCTGGATTCAGTTAAAACTATTTAGTGATAGGACTTGTATTTTTTCAGTACTAGGATAAATGTTTGGATTGTCTTCACAAACTGTAAGTCCTATTTTCTATTTTCACCTTTTCACCGTGTTTTCTAGGGAAATAAATTATTTTTGTTAAAACCTACAAAGCTTGTTGGTTTCACTCTTTTCTTTTGTTACTTTTGAACGAGGGGCCCCGAGTGGCCGAGTGGTCTAAAACGCTGATCGTTACGGATCACTGCCATCTCACCTCTGTCTGCGTGAGTTCGAGTTCAGGCTCGGCTAACGTGGGTACGTGAGAAAGCCTGCCAGTAGCTTCTCGTGGGTCGGTGGTTATTCCCGGGGTTTTCCAGGGTTCTACCTCCACCATTAATACTGGCCGCCATGTATAGCCTATCTTGTGCTGAAAAATGGCGTTAAACCCTATAACAACAACAACAACAACAACTTTTGAACGAGCCTATAAGTAACAAATCTTAATCTACAGTCCAGATGTTAGAGGAAGAGAAAAAGACCTGTGCGATGTTCCTATGTTAACTGAATGGTGTTAACAAAAAATCAAAGGCCCTTTCAGGGCCACTCATATATCTAGAAAAGATATTTATTCTCTGTTGCCTAAAATTTTTTTTAGTCGGTTGTATAGTTGTTTGTTTGATAGATTTTGTTTATAAATCTATGTATGTCTATGTCTCTATTGTATTTGTCCCTACCTACAGTAGCGCGTATTCAGGACAGCCACTTGCAACACTGTTCCTCACTGCTCCGCCCGATTGAGGGCAGCCACTTGCAACATTGTTACCATTGTTTCCCCAGTGTCCAGTACCGTGACGTCACCCCTCTACAATTCCCCTTGTCACTATACAGGCCCATCCATGTTCAATTCCTATCTAGTGTCCCAAATTGTCCCACCATGTTAAATTCCCATATACTGCCCCAAAGTGCAACCCCCTGTTTTACCTTATATGCCCTCATTTGCCCTATGGTGTCCCCTCTACTACTAATGATGCTAGTCCGCCATCGAATATGGCCACAATTTAAAAAATAGAAAAACCTTTGAGTGATTTCTCCTAAACTTAATCAGAGTTTTTAACCAATTTTCTAGTTAGTACAAAGAATACTGTTTTCAGTCAAATATAGCTGACATTGCTATAAAAACTTAGGTATCAATACCAATGCTGTTCTACAATATAATATGTCCTCTGTTACTAACATGTTTTAAAAGAAATAATATTTAACTGAATTTTACTAAATTTAATAAAAAGCAAGAGGCACGAAGGCCTTTAAAATTTGTACAAATGATCCGGTTCGCTATTCAATATGGTCAATATTTCTAAATATACAGTAAAGCAAACTACTGATATGGTACAGTCCAAAATGTAAATTTGACACAAAGCATCCGTACGTAAAGGCCTTTAAATCTGATGCAGATAATGCCGATTAGCTATCCAATATTGCTGTTGTTACCAAAATAAGAGTAAAAGCTCAACATTTCTTCTTCAAAACCGCTTGATATAATTTTATTAAATGTCACAGAAAGTATCTTGGAATGAAGGCCATAATATAATATCTTTAATATCTTCTACTCAATGCAATTTTGCCAATAAATATTTATCAAGGCATGGAGGCCATTCAAATTTGTATTTTAAAAAAAAAAAAAATGCTGCTCGACTATTCCATATGGCTATTAAACCTAAAGCCCAAAGAAAGTTAAATGGCTTTTTTATTTTTTTTTTAAAGAAATAGACTAGTCAACAAAATTTGAAAAAATTAGACAGAGAGCATCCTGACATACAAGATTTTCAAAATTTTGACAAAAGCATCATGGCGTAGAGGCCTGTTAATATGTTACAAAATGATGCGCATCTGCCATCAAATATGGATGAAACTGTAGGGAAATCTTCAAACAAATGTTTAGCTCAATGACTAAAGGGCAGATGAGCTTATGGTATGGCTTTTCGTCAGACATGCACCGTTTACATGTGAACACTCTTAAGGCTTCATTTTTGAGAGATTTTGATCACATTTGGTATGTAAGCTTAAATTATCTCTGAAGAGTTCACTTATGGAGCGACATCATTGCAAAATAATGAGGTCATGTTGCATCTGATTGATTGAATTTGTGTACACTCTAAAGGCCATAATTCTGTTCAGATTTTGATCAGATTTGGTATGTAAGCTTATATCATAATGACTTCATATTTCTTCGTTTATAAGCGGCACCCATGCAAAATAACGAGGTGGTGCTGCTTCTGATAGGCTTAGCTTGAGCACCTTCTAGGACCCATATTTCTCACGGTATTTTGTTTTTAATCAGATTTGGTATGCATGATCAAGAGATCAGGTGAGTTCAATTTTGAATGGGATCCACGCATATTAATGAGGACCTAGGCTGATTAGAAGGTGGGAATCGAACACTCAACCTTTTGGTCACGACTCCAACGCCTTAACCTCAGAGCCATCGTAGCTCCCTTTGGTAAGGATCTCAATATTTTCCAAGTTATTAATCCAGGGGCGGGGTTTTGGAAAGAAGATTAAATTACGCCAACATTAATAGACAATTTTGCAGCTGTGTGCTCCAAGAATTTTTCTCATCTACAGTTTCAACGCATGTGTGAGTTTTCTCTTGTTGCCTTAGGCCGTATGTTCAGTGTATATATGTAAATGATTTTGTCCCTGTAATGAAACATTTTGAATTGGTTGAAATGAAAAACTACATTTGTACCCACATTGTTAACAACTTTGCAATAGACTCTGTCTAGTATGTAGAAGCTCGTCTATATATTGGTATATCTGTCCGTCTGTATGTTTGTATATCTAGAAGCTCACCCTAGAAACCCTCCTTAAAAAGCAATTAAATGTAATTAGAAGTCAGTAGTGAAGCAACATCTTCCTTCAGCTTTCTCAGTTATTTTATCATCATCAATTCCACTAATCCCGGTCCATGGCATAATTTCCAAGGGGCGAATGACAGTTCTCAAGACTGCCGTGGACATCCTCAAGCCAACCTTGGATATGACCAAAGGTCTGAAATGGTTCAAGTATAGTTGTATGACATGACGGAGACAATCACATTGTCTGAAAATATTCCCTTCCCCAAAGAAATGGAGGGCAGGGAGGTATAAGTGGCCTCTTTCAGGGGTCACGTATATAACTTTTTCTTTCAACTTAAAAAAGTGACCACCTATTTTAGTTGAGTATACAATCGAACCTCCCAAATTATGCCAAATATTTGCTTGCTTATGTAGAATGTAATCTTACATCGTTATTTACTGATGGTTGTTTACGACTATTTAGTGTCTAGACAATTGAAGCCAGGACTTGTATTATATAGGGATATATCCTTACTTCACTGCCTCACATAATATATATGCTGTGTCATTGGGACTACCAGGCACTTGACACCTAACCTTAAAGTACCTGATTTGTGCACCACATTTCGTCTTTATTTTAATAAGATTAAACAAATATCTTTACATTTATAAAGGATATGGAATTGTACTTATGTAATTTATTTTTATTTTGTGTGATAGTTTACTTACAACAAACATTTATTTTCAACGAAAGTGAAACCATTGAGTTGATTAAAATTTTGCTCATCATGGACTTTTTATAAATTTCTAATTGTAAACCATTTCGCTCTTTTGAATCGATAATAAAGGTATAAAACTTATAATGGTATATTCTACGGACATTAAAACGTCATAATGCAATTTCATCAATTTATTTGGCTTGGAGAGGGGGAATATAAGTAGCAACTCAAATTTGGGAATAATTATTATATAATTGACATCATGTTGATTTATTTTTAATACAGTTTGTTAAAAAATGTATCAATATTAAAGATTACAGAGAGAGAGATAGAGAGAGAGAGAGAGAGAGAGAGAGAGAGAGAGAGAGTGGGGGTGTGTGGGTGATTTTTAAAGTAGCTTTCACAAATTTTCAGTCATGTTGCCACGATGTCTGCAGTGTGACAGTTTATAGTGATGTCTAGCACTGGGGCATCAAGCCGCAGACATGTAGCATGATGTCCCACCCAGTCACATTATCCTGACACCAGGCCGACCAGTCCTAACACTAACCTCTTAATGCTGAGCGCCAAGCGAGGCAGCTGCAAGTACCATTTTTCTGTCTTAGGTATGACTCGGCCGGAGTTCAAACCAGCGATCTCTAGCATCCGAGGTGGACGCTCTAACCACTCAGGTCACCGGAGCGGTCTGATTACCTAATGAATCTTTCTTTGTAATGATACAGTTTAAAGGGCTTTTTAAAATTTATTGCAGAATAAGAATGAGAACCCACCCACCCCAAATGTTCTCTTCAAAACAACACAAAATGTTACCTTCGAAAACCTGTTCCATTAGTAACAAAGAATCCATTAAATATTCCCAGGGAGTAGTGACCCTGCTGTTCCTTTGATGGTCCTTTAATTTGAAGAGCTAAAACAGTGATTGTGGGTTGGGGGTGGGGGCTAATGGCATATCAACAGGGAGTCAGACGTAGATTCAGAATGGGCTTAGATTACAATCCATTTGTAATTCTTGACCCAGATGGAAGTAAATCGTCTCGTCAACAGTCACACCACAGAAGCGACTCAAGCTGGCACTGGCAGTATTCGGACCCATAATCCCGATGTTTGGGTGTCCACTGACGTACTACGATTCCCTTTAATGTTTTGTACAGAAGTAAACAGATATAGACAGACATCCATTCACTTATGATAACCTGTAAAACATGCAGTTACAAATTACCGTCGTGCAATGAAGGTTACACGAGGTTGCTCGAATAAGATCAATTGTCTAGTTTAATATTGCAAGCTGTTATGCTTCCATCGTTATTGGCATTTTAGAGTGGTTCAAGTAAAACAAAGTGGCTGTTAATGCAGTTATTGGCATTGGACTCTTTGTAAATGCAACAGATGACCGGTGCTAAATTGTATTTCATTATAGAGATTCTATTAATTTTCAAATGAATAGTTTGATCAGGGTAATATAGACAGAGATAGAAATTATATTCTTACATTGCAGCCTTAGTCAATATCTCAAATTGATATGTGGTGAGTCATTTTAGTTTCAGATTTTAATTAGATTAGTTCTTTCCCACAAAAGAAGTAATCAATGGACACAAAAACTAACTTTTCCTGTCATAAAGTTAAAAAAATATATAGGCTTTATATAAATTAAGAACTATTTTAAGTCCTGAAGTAACTTTATGTTAGTTCATTATTTGTCTGCACCGAGTTTCTTATGAACAAGTTTGGCACGCAGAAGGAGATACCACCGTTTCAGTGTGATGGGACTTAGAGCTCGAAAGGAAGAAGAAATGAAGGAAGACAGGTAGACAGAGAAAATCTCTCTTTAACATGTGCATTCAGTGCACTGACTCCCCCTATCCCCTTCACGATGAACGGTTACTCAGTGGTTTGCATGCCGGATTGACTCTTTGAGTCAGTTGCGAATTATGTTACCCCCTCATACAATCCAAAACGCATTTTACTCCTATTGTCTCAACACTATATATGTTTTCAAAATCTGATTGGGCGTTTAAAATTAATCAATCAGTCAATCAAACAATCAAAGCTATTTTCGTAAAATTAGAATTCTGCTTGAAAGCATCATAATCACGACACTTTATCCAGTACACGGTATCATAAGTCGAATCAACTGCACCGTCATACCCACTGCCCCATCAACTGTATGAGCTTTTTGTACATCCGGATATCGATATAGTCTTCTAGACATTAGAGCTGGCTGCCACGAACATTTTGTGCCGCGGTATACCATGGTATTTCTGAACATACCGCGGTAAGTACCTGGTTACACCGCAGATATATTAGGGACCAACAAATTAATGTTTTGAGACAGGAGTCTGACGCTATTGCAATGAAAAATTCCGTCTGTCGATAGCTGGAAACATATATTGTCCTGTTTTATAGTAAAATATTATACCCATTATATTATTTGAGAAAATAATTATTTTGAGATAAACATTAAAAATATATCGCACTTCAAAAGAAAATTGTAGCCCCCCCCCCCCCAAAAAAAAGTTTATGGTCATTGCCTTATACCAGATTAATTATTTTTTTTTATATGTACGTTAATTGTTGTACATTTTTGTACAAGTTTAAATCTACGAACTGTAACTAGACTAAGCGGATGAAGCTTACAGTATAGCTGACACCGTGTAAAAGACGTGCTGGCATTAGAGAACTTGTTGATAAAAATAGAGAAGTGTTGACACCGAAGGCTGCAATTCACTAGTCAAACTATTGAAATAGTAGGCATAGAAACTTTGAGTGTGATGCCAAAAACCAGGGCAAGATTTGATCAGAGAGCGACCATAAACGTAATACACAATTACTCAACAAAATTAGAAACTATTTAGTAGACTTGAGAAATTAGGTAAATTTCAAACAGAAAACAACTGGTTTAATAAGAATCTTTGGATAATTCTCGGTATTACAAATGCATGTTCTTAATACATTAATATACAGAAGTAAATAACTAAAACATTACCTTTATTTTGGTTTTTAATCCGACTTTTTTTCTAAACATTTGGATCTTAACCGAATATAATTCACAAATCCCATCTGGCCACCAAACTGGCACACGTGACGAGTGTCAACAAGTGATTAAGAGATGATGAACAAAATTATATTTGTAATATTCAAAATTAATTTGTGACAAATGCAACTATTTTGTAACAAAAAAGATAATTTGTTGAATTATATTCACATGTAAAACGAAAACATGATGTTAATAGTATTAAATTCGTAACAAGATTACTTATGAATTTCTTTACATTTCGTACCGACGGAAACTACCGAAGTACCGGTACGTGAAAAACTACCGTGATACGTACCACGGGACCCGGACCGCTCCGGTGGCCTAAGTGGTTAGAGCGTCCGCCTCTGATGCGGGAGGTCGCGGGTTCCAACCCAGGCCGAGTCATACCAAAGACTTATAAAAATGGTACATACAGCTGCCTCGCTTGGCGCTCAGCATTAAGAGGTTAGTGTTAGGACTGGTCGGCCTGGTGTCAGGATAATGTGACTGGGTGGTACATAATGCTACATGTCTGCGGCATGATGCCCCAGTGCTAGGCAGTACTATAAACTGTCACACTGCAGACATCGGAGCTATATGACTGAAAAATTGTTAAAGCTACGTTAAATATCCAAATCACACACACACACACACACACACACACACACACACACACACACACACCACCGGATAAAAAATACCGCGGTAAACTGGTATACCGCGCACTCTGCTATTCATATCCCAAAATTCTAAACCCGAGTTAACTGTAGAAGGAGTTGAGCGACCCAAATATGAACGGGCATACATTACGCACACGAATGTCCGTTATCACATAACTTAAAGTGTCCCATAAAATGTAACACTTGATATTTTCTCATAACTGTAGAATCATGAATCATGCTGTAAGAACTTTTAAAGTATTATAAAATTTATAGCATAATAAAATATGGTCGCCAAGGAATGGGTGAAAGTGCGCAGTGTCTTAGCATACGTAACGGTATAAATAGGACGTGAGTCCGTCCCTAGTCACTGCTGTTTGGAACCCGACGGACAACATGATCCAGCCATTACTCGTCATTTTCGGTTTGGTTGTGGCCGTCACATTAGCCGCGAGTACTGTTTGTGAGTATATTCTAATATTTTTAAAACATGAAATTTGAAGCAACATTAGACGGTGACAGAATGCGCATGAGTGTGTGTGTGTGATTTGGATTTTTAACGTTGCTTTAAAAATTTTCAGTCATATTGCTACGATGTCCGCAGTGTGGCAGTTTATAGTGATGTCTGGCACTGGGGCATTATACCGCAGACTTGTAGCATCATGTCCCACCCAGTCACATTATCCTGACACCAGCCCGACCAACCTCTTAATGCTGAGCGCATAGCGAGGCAGCTGTTAGTACAATTTTTATGTCTTGTGTATGACTCGGCCGGGGTTCGAAACAGCGACCTCCCGCATCCGAGGCGGACACTCTAACCACAAGGCCGCCGGAGAGGAGAGGGGAATGAGCATGAAGGAGAAATCCATCATTTGAGTTGGTTGCCAACTTCAAACACTTTCTCTTTTTCCGTCGTGTTGAACCAAATAACCATAATTCACATGAATTTCCGTGTATACCATACATGATTTTAAGGGCTCGGAGATCATATTAAAGTTGCATTGAGGTAGAATCAAGACCACCCGATGAAACTCACCAGTCATAGATGGGGAGTTCACTAATGCACAAAGTGAGACACTATATGGAAATGTGTATACCCGGAAATTCAAGACTTAGAAAACTGAGAAATGGTTATTTCAATGAGAATCAACAGCATCTGTAATGGCTGTCTATGGGAGCACGAATCAGCAGAATCTCTCTCTCTCTCTCTCTCTCTCTCTCTCTCTCTCTCTCTCTCTTGTGAATTTTTTAATTGCATTTCTCATCGTTTGAATGACGTTAACATTATTCGATTGTTTTTCTCGTAATACCTTTCATTTAATATAGAAGGATAAGGTGTCCGTATCGTACTTAGTTAACCATGCTTATTATTAGTGGAAACCATAAAGAAACACATTAAATAGTTTTATATTATGAGTCAAAAGAATTGGTGAAGGCATGACATCAGTCTAAAATTAAATACTTTTCCTTTTTTTTTTCGATGAAACCATTAACGCCGGCTCTGCAGTATGCAAGAATTTAATTTAGTTTTATTTTTTTTTTTTTTTTACAATTTAGTTTTATTAATTTATATAAAATTTAGTTTTATTATTTTAGCCGCACATTTAGCATGCTATTTATAGGAGTTTTTGCCTTTCCAAGGAGACACCCATGCAGCCGACTAGGAAGGGCCAGGGTGGGCATCGAACCAGCGGCTCTTGGATTACGAGTCCTAAGCGATACAAACAAAGCTACTTGAACTCTCTAGCATGCGACAGAGTATCGCTTAGTTATCAGGCGCTAGAGCCCAAGTCGAGACGGTGCGAACAATCACATGTCTGATACAGTCAAAATATCGAAGAGCAGACATACAGTGGACATCTATTTACCAGGTGTTAAAACACTTTTGTTCAAACGCCTAACCGGCCCAAATCTTGTGAATGGATCTTAAATAATTACCCGTGCTTCATTATTTTGACTGCGTCAGGCGTTACTGTTCGCATCATTTCGACTTTAGACTGCATATGTGCAGGGTTTTAGACACAGTTTAAACATTTAATATTCATTTATGATCCAGTATTTACTGTAATTTTAATATTACAAACACGATACGACCGAATTTGTCGAGGAAGTTCAAAAAAATCTTGAATTTTTGCGTGAACAGGATGCATACACCGTTCTGAACATTTCATTACCGCATGTACACGTATTATTATTATTATTATGCAGACAATACCTGCGGTGGAACATTTACATCAACATCCGGGGTTTTGACCTCCCCAAACTACCCTAATCACTATGGCAACAGCCTTGCGTGTGAGTGGGTCATCCAGACGGGTGCCTCCATTTCCCTGACATTCACCGATTTCGAAGTCGAAGGATCATACGTGGGCAATAACTATTGTCCTTACGATAATGTCAAGATATACAATGGGAATTCATTGATAAATGAGTAAGTCAATGTGTGTGTGTGTGTGTGTGTGTGAGAGAGAGAGAGAGAGAGAGAGAGTGAGAGAGACGAGTGTTTGAGTGTGTGTGACTGTGTTTGTGTGTGAGAGAGAGAGACTCACAAGAGCTACAAGATCTTGCCTATTACAGAATAATTGCCCCATACATACATACATACATACATACATACATACATACATACATACATACATACACACACACACACACATACATACATACATACATACATACATACATACATACATACATGCATACATACTATTCCTTTCAGGTACTGTGGCAATCTGTCCCCATTCACCATTACTGCTTCTTCTGGCACCATGAGGATTGTGTTCACCAGCGATGGTTCCATAACCCACAAAGGATTCTACGCCACTTGGGGCGACGCACCACAAACCACCCCTGCCCCAGCAACTACGCCTGGATCTACAGGTGGGTTGGTGCTTGATTGTTTATAAGCTTTTATAGCTTCGACAGAAATTTATCCTGTTTTATCTACATTGTACACTCTAGGAGATAATTTCTGCTGAAGCATAGTATTTTCACACTAACCCATTTTATACTACAATACTGAAATTAAAAATGTAAAATTTATAGCACACTAGCGAAACAACAATCAACTAATTTAAGGGATAGCAAGGGGAGATACGATAACGCTACAATAACAAAGCCATGTTCACTAGCAGTTAGCTTTGGTCTGACCGCAGGCGGAACGGTGAAGGCCGCGTTGTCCCTGCGAATCAAACCTTCTCGTGTAACCTCAACGGCGGATCGAACACAATACAATAAAATACAATAAAATTAAACTCTGGAAATGTCATAAATAATGTCGCAAAATTATACTGTATTGAATTCAAACAATTTTTTTCGAAGTGATATAAATATTTTACACGAGTTTAACACGAAAGCAGCAATGACGGTATTTAAAAATATGCCTGTTTGTTTACAAGTTTGGAAAGAGATAATTTAGTCAAAGCTAGTCGTGTTGAAGAATAACATTAAAGAGGATTAATGTGTTATTGTATTTATTTCAAACATCAAAAAGATGTACTCCAGTTTTATGTAGAAACCTTGAAGAATAACAGGTAGCTTTCAATAACGGTAACAGTGATGTTGTTGTTGTTTTTGTTGTTGTGGGGCTTAACGCCATTTTTCAGCATACGATAGGCTATACATGGCGGCCAGTATTAATGGTGGAGGAAGAAACCTGGAAATCCACGGAAAGAACCACCGACCCACGAGAAGCTACTGGCAAGCTTTCTCACATATCCACATTCGCCGAATCTTGGACTCGAACCCACGCAGACAGAGGTGAGATGGCAGTGATCCGTAACGGAGAGCGCTTTAGACCACTCGGCAACTCGGGGCCCCCGGTAACAGTGAAATAAGCAGCATCGGCCCTGTTAGCACGATCGTTGAAACCATACAAAACGAAGAAGGAATAAATTCCTATTTGTTGCTGGTCAATACGCCCATTTTAATTGGGCCAAGCTTAAGGAAGAGCTTGAAGATATCGTAAACTTTATAAAGTCAGTTTACAATGATCCAACCAACACAGAGAAATAATGTATTGAGGACATATCTATTTAAAATATCACAGGTTGATTCCGTTTATGAAGACAATGTAGCAGTCAGAGATATAAATGTCAAAATTTGACATAAATAAGAAATCATTCAAATCGTGTAAAAGGATTGAAGAAACGTTGCAAACTGTTGAAAGCGAAGTCCCTGCTATATATGGATGTCCTGTTGGCATAAAAAAAAAAACAAAAAAAAAACAGTTTATTAGGGAAAAAGTATTTTCAAGATATTTTTATTCCTTTTAATATATAAACAAAAAACATTAGTTAAGGATTTTTACTGCGATTATGAAAATCCAGATTCATTTTTTAAAAAATGGATCAATTATGGGAACAAAATAAAAGTTACAAAAGAAAAATAAACTACACTGAATTGAACATGTTGTTAACTGAATAGTTTAACTGCACATATAGCAAAGGGGCAACAAAAATATTTCCGTACATTAGGGTCTATGTTAGTTGTGCAGATGATCAATGGCAGGTTGACATAGTTAACATGCAAGAATATGAAGAAATGAAACAATGTGCACGCAAGAACGATTTTTAATAGTGATATATATATATATATATATATATATATATATATATATATATATATATATATATATATATATATATATATATATATATATATATATATATATATATATATCAATGGAACCGCAATGGGTACAAAAATGACCCCTTCGTATGCTAATATTTTTATGGGAAAACTGGAGGGTCAACTTTTAGCATCGGTTGAACTTACACCATACCAGTGGGTACGTTTTATCGATGATATAGAAATGAAGTGGCAACATGGAAGAGAAAGTCTGGACGATTTCATATCAAAGGCAAACAACTTCCATCCTTCAATAAAATTCACGGCAGAAATCTCCAACTCAAACCACATTTTCCTTGACACAACAACCAGAGTGGTAGAAAACAAACTCCATAAAGACATCTACTCGAAACCAACCGACAAACACCAGTATCTCCTCCCAACCAGCTGTCATCCAAAACACTGCATTAGGAACGTTCCATATTGCCAGGCACTGAGGATACGCAGAATTTGCTCCGACGATGAAACATTCCTAAAAAGGTCTGAGAAGCAATCTAAACATTTAATTTACCAAGGCTACGACAAAGACCTGATTGCGGAGGCAACCCAAAGGGCTAGACAAACAAACCGCGATGACCTACTAAAATATGGAGAGAAGGAAAAGGCTGATAGGATACCATTTATCCTGACCTACCATCCAGACAACCCCAAAGTAGGTAGAATCATTGGGAAACTCTGGCCCATCGTGGAATCGTCGGACGCACTAAAGTTAATCCTTCTGAACAAACCTGTAGTAGCTTACCGGAGACCAAAAACCTCAAGGACATCCTAGGCAGGGCGAAGCTAACGCCAATCACTAGTCAAGACCACCCTAGTCAATCTGGCTCTTGTGGCGATAAAAGATGCAAAACCTGTCAACATATGATAGAGACCAGGAAATTTTCTAGCACAGTGACTAGAAAAAAACTAAACATACATGGTCCAAACAAAACGTGTAAAACTGAGAATGTAATTTATCTCATCACATGTAAGATCTGTAACCTTCACTATGTCGGAGAAACTCAAAAGCTACACAAAAGGATCAACCTTAATAGATCTGATTGGGTGACAAAGAAGCTGTACAGAAGCCCGGTCACAGAACACTTCTCCTCCCCTGGGCACACTTTCAGTGATATAACACTTATTGCAATTGCTAACAACCCCAACTGGAGTTCCGAAACCAGGAAAGAAAAGGAATCTTACTGGATACGCCGCCTTAGAACATTGAAACCAAGCGGTTTAAACCAGGAAGACTAGAAAAAGACAGCCATGCACAAACAAAGTTATCTTTTGCAGCCGACATATTTTACTTGAAAAATTGTCTAAATTTGCTTAATAGCCTACAATTACTACTATAACAATGAAATATCCGGGATGTAATTTGCGCTTACATAAATGTACACAAAATACCAGATGTCGTTATGGCATATCAATTTCTAGGTTAATACAAATAATTTCCAGTATCAGCAACAAGTTGATATAAACTAGTTGAAAATAATACATTGGAGATTTAATTCCTGTAGAAACAGCCATGTAAAGTTTTGCAAACACTACGGTTTTTCTGTTTTATTTGTTTGTCTTGTCTATGTTTTGCATATGCCTTTAAAAAAGACTCATTAAGAGTCGAAAGCGCTCAGGCTAGTTAGACACTAGTTTTGCACTGTTCGTTGTCAGTTTATTGCATATATATATATATATATAT
>JAECUM010022712.1:0-19434 GCA_016617855.1 Megalonaias nervosa | reverse complement strand
GAGAGAGAGAGAGAGAGAGAGAGAGAGAGAGAGAGAGAGAGAGAGAGAGTTTATTGTTGGTGGCACTAGATCAGAATTATTGACTTTGATCAACTGTAAATATATTAAAATATTTAAATTACCTCTTTCTGGTTCGTCATTTCGCTTAGTTTATATTCCACATTAATTTCCAAGCGCCGGTACGACCAAAGTGCAATTACGAGAAACGTTAATAATACTGTTGGACTTATCACAGACTATTACGTCATTATAAATTCCCTTAATTCTTAACATTTATCCACTAATATTTTCATTAATTGCTTATGGTACTTTTTATCCTATCAAAGCCGTTTTCATAGTCAATAAATAATCCATTTAGCATACACATGTCTATCTTTAAATATTTACTGATTAATGTATATACTGTAAACATATTATCTGCTCTGGAATAATCCACTCTAAATCCGGTTTGTTCTCCGCCAAGTAATTCAAATTTGAATATTTTCATTTCCCGTAACAGGCCAACAGGGGAAAAAGATTAAATAGTTTTGAAAACTGTTCACACGAGGCTTCAGCTGTGATACCCACTTATGAGTGGGTAACGGGATTCTTTCCAAGGCGCCAAAAATGTTGTATATTTTTGAAGTATAATTAGATAAAAATCTGTGTTTGTTCTAATTTACAGTACTCTCCCTTGATTCTTGTAAAAGATTTATATATATATTTTTTCTATAGAACTTAAAATTTTACGGATTTTATTCTTGCCATGCATTTTGAACTGTGTTAGACATCATAAGGCTTTGGTTCAGTGGCTATACAAACTAAGTTGAAGTAAGACTGATCTTTAGGAAGTTGTAATGGATTTATCATAGCTAAATTTTATTTTCTGTTAACTGCTTGCTTTGGGTTTGCTGCATCATGGTACCGGTCAATGTTTTGACATATTCTTTGAGATGTTATAATTATTATCATTTGAGTTGTTATAATTATTATAACAACTTTAAATCTCATCCACATTTGAGATAATCAATCTTTCATTTTTCAATAAAAGATAACCCTTTTTCTTTTGTTCTATTTATCTACTAGTTTGCCTCCAGAGCCACTTAGCGTTTTCTGTTCTAATTTGCCCATTTAAAATACAATAAGCAGATGCATATGATAATATTGAAATCTATCATCTAGGAATATGTCGAGGTCGCAGACTGTCTGTTCTCTGCGGGAATTAGCAAACTCATTTGAAGATCAAGCCGTAGTTCATGTCCTTTGTACCTGTGTATAGTTCTGCTGTAACTATTAAGAGTATATGGTTCAAGGTACAAACCATCCGGTTATATTAAAGTAACCAGGTAGGCACCAATTCAATTATCTAATTTACAGTTATCTTCAAATGTGGGGTATTTATAACCATGCCTTAAATCTGGACATGACTTCCTCTTTCTTACTTTATCTGGATTTTAAAACTTTCAATGCAAAATTTTAGCACCAAAGTAATTGGTTTATCACATGTTCGGTGTCCTTTTGCACGCAATCTTAATCTGAGAACTCACTGGCAAATATTCTTCCCAAAACTTCGACTTACTCTAATTTATCTCGGTGGTAGATACTGCGAAATGCCAATATACTGCGCTTCACTACTTTATCTCCAACGGCAAAAGCAGCCATTTTCACCCAATAAAACTGCATGTCTTAAAATTACGAACGTGTTTTGAACAGCTTAATATTTAAAGCAACACAGCATTCACTATATTTATCTAGTAGCTCCAGCCTGGTTGTGCGATACAAAATCACAGAATGAATATCTGTATCGAATTCCAGATCAAACCTGCAAGATTAAATGGTAGTGTAATAAACAATATTATAAATGGTCTCAAATGAAACATCATCTATTGTTGAAACCGATTTATCATGAATAAATTTAGATTTCCCGATGTCTTTATCTGATCCGTCATTAGCGATCCTTAACCCGGACGTGGACGTAAAAGTTTTTCTCCATGATGATTTATCTTCCATTTGTCGTGGTTAGCCTTACGGCACAACTTCATCTTCTTTAAATTATTGAAGTAGTTCTATAGCACTATCATAATTCATAAAGTCTGATAAAATAAGCAATAATCGTTTTCATGCCAGCTACTTCATTTCCTACAACTGTAAATGTTTGATCCTCTGAGTAAACGGAGTATTCAGGTGGCATATGTAGCTCTACTAGAAACATGACTGCCTTAGATGATACAACAAACCAGAGAACATTACTTGAGAAGCCTGTTTCCTTAGATATGTTGAAATCCTCGAAGACGGATTCATCCTACAATTACCGATATCCCACCTGAATTTCGTTTAGGTTTTGGAGATTTAGTTCTTGCCATATCAAACGTTTTATAACTACTAATATGAAACTAATCTGAGGCACAACAGTTCAAATGTTTCAACATAGCTAATAAAATTAGACATATTTCTCTTCAAAGTTTTCAACATGATGCAGTTATAATTCATATAAGACAACGTAATACAAAATTAGACTGGTTCTTATAGAACACATGATGGACGTCTCTTGTGGAGTATCAGCTTTTGGACACAAGAACAGAATCAATTCAAACCTCATCAAATCCATATTTGTAATTGCCTCGTTTTACTTATATTTGTAAAGAACCTTGTATCTATGTTCTACAGATATTTTCAACTTCAGGCTCAGTTTGGCACGAGCCTTTCTCATTTTCAACGGAAGATCATCAGCCATTTGCACATTAACAGTCTATAAGCTGCAGCTAACATCATTCTCAACTGTGGCCTGCCGGTGTCTTCACGAACTTCCTTCCTGGCATCCCTATATAGTCTTAAAATTTTCTCTTCGTCCTTATATCTAGGCACTTTGACGATTGGTGGTCATTGGGTTTCTTTTGATCTAATTCTATGGGCTCTTTCAGCTTCCTATTCTCTACGAATCCAAATCAAACACATCCTATAAAACACCAATATCGCAATTAAAAAACAATAAATAAATAAGCAAATAAATACATAAATAAATAAATAAATAACTACTACTACTTCTACTACTACTACTACTACATAATAATAATAATAATAATAATAATAATAATAATAATAATAATAATAATAATAATAATGATTTTGATAATAATTATAACGAGAAGAAGAAGACGAAGAAGAAACACGAGAGTGATGTCCATAATAATAAAATTTAAATTTATTTCAGATGTTTTAGACAAATATTTTAGTAGAAACGAGTCGATTTTGCCATCAGCGGTTGTTTGAGACTTTTTTGTTTTCATTGTTTTGGTGGCGGTTTTGGGCATAGTAGTTGTAGTAGCAGTAGCTGTTGTGGTAGAAGTAGTATTTGTATTAGTAGTAGTAGTAAAATCTTCATACTGTATTTCCAGTGAGTTGCACAATTTTAAGAAACTAAAATCTCATCGTATTTTAATCTCCTCCATAAAAAAAGTAAGTAAATAAAAAAATCAAGGTACTTTAGATCTGCCTTTCAAAAGTTGGACTAATAGGACTTTATTTCTCCTACGTCATGGTTTTGTTTGTGAGCATTTTATTTCTCCAAATATCAATTTTTATTATCTTTCATTAAAAGTCACTAGGGTAGCTGGCCTGCTTATCTGTGCAAATTCATGTCAAATATATCCATGTATGGATTAATATTACTGTTAATTGTTGAATTTAATTAAGCTGTCAAAGGTGTGGTAACTATATTAACATAAAAGAAGAATTTCAGGACCAGATTGGAATTCAAGGCACCAAAATAGTTACACTGTTAGACAACAATAAATATACTGCAATAACAGTATGTTGTATCACTCATTCCCCCTGGACATAATAGTTTTATCATTTAATTTGAAAATATATTCTCAAATGTAAATCCTGTAACTTTCCTAGCCAAAGAGCGATCCAAATTCAGTTCAAGACACCTATGTCCACATCTTGGAATGCACGACCTGAACTATAAATGTTTTATGCTCAGTGCTAATATTATTGCAGACATTGATATGATTGAGTTGTTTTTAGAGCAAAACGTAGCTGGGGTGCATTTATTACAGTTAAATAAATAGCGATTAGCTTATTCCAGATGATCCCCATTTGCATTCTTAAAATCACACATTCAGGTCTTGAAATTGTTACATAATAAAAAGCACTAGTATATAAATTTTGTCTTCATTTGGAAAACAATACTTATTAACGTTGGATCATCAAGTGATATGGATATCAGCTGCACATTATGAGTAAAAATCAACTCAGCATGCATGCTTCTTGCTTATGTTTACCAGTCTAAATAGTCTCATTCGTTAATATTCGTTGTTAGTTAGTTTTATTCTTTGTGTGGGAAAGTGTTTTGTACTTCCGACTTTGCGTCAATTAATATTAAAATTCAACTATCTAAAACACAGACTATTACATTCAGCAATTGTTCATCTAATTAATGTGTTGCTGGATGAATTTAACAATATTTCAAACAGTCAACATCTCAGCGATCTAATATCCTGTCAGTATAGATTTTAGAGTTCAGCAAGTCGCTTATGTTTGACGGTTGATCAACGTTTCATTGTAACCCTTCCCCATACTAGTTAGCTGCAAAAAGTGTTGATCAGAGCACTTTCACTACTCTTCATATATAAATTTAATTCAATTTATACATACCTTTCTATTTACCGTCCGGCTATTCGAATCTTCTACGTCGCTCCCTCAACTCGCAAAAGATGTCCTCAAACTTATATATTATTTGTTCACATGTTAAGATTGCATTCATATTTATAACTTCAGCCTTATATTCTAAAACCGTTGACTGAACTCTATTGTTTTTTGTGACCTCTATTTGAAAGCTAGACTTTCTTTCAATTTCTAATTCTCTGTAGCTTTGTTGGCCGTTTGATTATTGGCTTGTCCAAGAGGTGTGTCAAGTCGACTACTCTGGATAAGTATTCAAGTCACACCAGTGGTACGTTTGGTCAGGTTGCTTGCGGACGACCAGTTGTTCATCGCATGAATTACCTAATTCTGATGAATTTCAAGTACACTAACTTGGTTAGTATATAGTTTTCACTCCATCGGGTGGAAGTGTCGATCTCTGGATAGATCTATACTCAAACTCAAACTTGTGCTTAAAAGGAGCATAGAAAAATAGTACACACCAAATACGTTTGTTCAAACAATTTAATAACGTAACAAAAATTGACAAATCCCTTCCATGAGATGACATTCAAAATTAGTTATCTAGATAATGATGCATGTATCCATCATTTGCTAACTTTAATCTGGCTGACAAGGCTTTCTATCAAAACGTCTAAAACGAGGAAACTAAATTCGTTTCATCCTCGAGAACTTGCGACAGTAAACCTCTTGAAATATATGCTCATCACTCCTTCTGTGCTTAAGAAAGAAAGATATACCACTTATCACCTTCAATTTCAGATGCATTTACATAATAAAATCGATGAAATAAGACTAACTATATAACATAAATCCATCCTTAGAGTATTTCAAACATTTCTTGGCTCTATAGTACCGTATTGGGTTATTTAAATTAAAACTTTTCATTACCAATACTGAATCGAGAGAAAGAGGTTGAAGGAGTCATTTATGTTTTGAACAGTCAAACTCAATGGAGAAGCACTGGGTTCGAGATATCCGTTATAAAATCAAAATGAATTCAGTTACCTCCATAACAACTATGCTATTTGCATATTAGCTATGTTCTAGATCTCCCTCGTCATGGCCTGATCAATTTGAACTCTAGCCTGAAGCCATCTAAATCTTAAACAAATGAAGAATTCGTCGTGGTGGACTTTACTATTGATTTCATTTCCGATATTAACACCAAAAACTGCAGAAGTACAGTCCAGTGATAAGGGCTACGTGGAGAATTATCATGTTTCCCTAGTTATGGATTTCAACAAATACCGATGGATTTATAATGGAATAAAATTGAGTTTTGCTCCTAATTGTCTAAAAATATTAATCCATTAACTGTTTTTAATAGAGATATAGATCACGATTGTCAATCTTGCACCGCTGTTTTCTAACAGTCTTAAAAAAGTACGCTTCCTCAAAAATCGAACAATTTAACTGATCAAGACAACCAGTACTTCGCTAATGAAACCTCTGTAGCGCACCATAAACAAGATTATCATCGTACATTTAAAGACTGTCAATTATCGTTTTGGAGGAACAATCTTAATCCCTGATTATTAGAAAGGCTCCTTTTACAAATAAGACATTGTTTCTAACTCTATAACATATCACCCTTAAATTATTTCAAAATCTGTATTTTAATGTCCAGTTGATGACACTGGAGAAATCAATGAACAGGATATTGAAAATCAAATAAATCTTCATTTTGCTATCATTTCCTAAATCCCTGGATCAGTCCAATTATACAGAAACTAACTGCCATCACATATGAATGGGGTACCTTTTATGTTACATTTAATATGCCCATAGTTAAAGTTAAATAATAATAATAATAATAATAATAATAATAATAACAGTATTAGTAGTAATAGTAATAGTAGTTATATTTTATTGAATGAGTATATTATATTTAGCATTAAAGCTGATTTTCAATATGATCGTCATATACGTATACAAACTATGTACATCTATACGAGATAAGACTAATAGTCATACTTGAAACACTGAAAAAACTGACGTTACAGTAATAGATGATGTTATCATTAATTTAAAAGAATTAAAGGATTGTGAAATATGTGTACAAGCTGTAATTGTAATATAAATCTGCATTTCTTTTGCGAGGACCCAAAATTGTACAAAGACTTGAATTTACAGTAAGAAGTCGAATTTCTAGTTTCAATAGTATTCGATATTTCTGGATCCGATACAGAGAGATATTCATCTCAATAAGAAAAACGAGATCGTAAAATAAATAATAGTGTTTGGAAAAAAGAAAGAAAACATATTCGCGGTTTGGTGAGATAAGATAGATAATCCGGTAAAAGGGCATATTCCGTTTTATATATTATGCAACCTTTTTGCAAGAAACACGTTCACGAAATGGTAGCCACATCACTATCGAAACATCTATGACGATGGTACGAGAATATCAGTTTTCAGAATTATTCGGGTAATGCGTTTTTGCGATTTAATAATCTTATCAGTTTTGGGCTATACTATAGTTGCCCAAAAATGTGTACACATAATTTAATATTTGTGTTGCAGCTGCCCCAAGTAGTACATTTATACTCTTAGATTTGTAATGCAGTTGTTGTAAATGGTGTACTCAGATTCTTAGATTTGTATTGCAGTTGCCCCAAATGGTACATCTATAACCTAAGATTTGTAATGCACTTGCCCCAAATGGTACATCTATAATCTAAGATTTGTACATGGCAGATATATAGTCTAAGATTTGTATTGTAGTTGCCCTAAATGGTGCACTTTCAACCTAAGATTTTTAATTCACTTACCCCAAATGATACATCTATAATCTAAGATTTGTAATGCTGTTGTCCTAAATGGTACACCTATTATCTAAGATTTGTGTTGTAGTAAATGGTACACTCATAAGATTTGTATTGCAGTGGCCCCAAACGGTACATCCATAATCTAATATTAGTAATGCAGTTGCCCCAAATGGTACATCTATAATCTAAGATTTTTTATTGTAGTTACCCTAAATGGTTGACTCAAAATCTAAGATTTGCAAAATATAGCTGTTGTAACCTAGCTTAAACATATATCAGAAACGTCTATTTACTTAGGAAGAACAATTGTGATTACCTGGGTTCTGCAATAACCATTGTTACTGTGAAGATACCTATCAAATTTGTGAGAGTATACACAGGCAAGTTAAGTCACTGAACATAAGTTAGAGCGCAGGAATTGTCTATAGTTTCTTAAAGGAACCAACCATCGTGCAATACGATTCTGAGAGATGAATGTTCGTTTAGTCATGTATGCATATGCAAACAGTGGATAATAGTTGACTACAGCTAATATCTTCAGAAGCATGTTAGGATCAACAACAAAAAAGGGCCATATCAAAGTAAATTAAAACAAACCCAGTGATTTTACTTTCGTTAATAGCATATAGCCATTCGTGTTTTAGTTTAGTCAGGGCAGTTTGATGATTATTACATTGCCTGAATCCTTACTGAGATCCTTGTCGAAATATGTATTCGTTCAGGTAACGAAATAGGTTGGTAGAAATCTAATTGTTGATTAATTTTGAAATGTCAGGAAAGAAATCAATATGTATATAATAAGACAGGTCATTGTAAGTCCGACTTATGAATAGGACAACCTTTGGATTACTTCAAGGTATCAGCTAAATACATCAGTTTCTAAACAATGTTTGGCGAGATGAGTGAGAGAGGGGCCTATACTATGTCAGAAAGCTTTAATATGTTGGCACTAATCACATCTTGAACGATCGCCTTTTGCTTATAAATACTAAACAGAGTAATGTTATGAACTTCGTGAACAAAACTTCGAAGGTGTTCGAAATTTCTTATCAGAAGGAATTGATTCTGCTATCGACACAAGCAAAGAATGGGTGGAAGTAACATTTCAGATCGAAGTAACCTGTTCATTTAGGCAATTTACCAATAAATACGAAAAATGTGTCCATCTTGTTTGATTAAGTACAATTATATTATTACATTAATTACAGCTGGGATAGAGAATTGTTTCGATGCGATAAAGTTTTCGACACACTTCTGGATGAGCTTATGTCCGTTTTACCAGAAATTAACTCGAATAATATTTTCCCCTGCATTTCTTAATAACTTATGTACTGTTTTTGCTTTCTCCAAGAATTATAATTCCACCTATCTTTATTTTGACGTTAGAAGTCACGTAAATTACTAGCTATATTTATTTGGGTGTGTTTTGCGTTTAACATTTACGAATTTTAGTGGAACATGTTTATATGCAAGGATTAAAGCCTGTCAGAGCAATTTTTAACGCATTGTCCGGCTCGAGTGATAAAAAATGATGCGTTCTCGAAAACTGAGTATAGTACACAAAGGAACATTATCAATATATCTAAATGATCTGTATATGACATTATTGTGTATTTTTTGTATGGTTTGAGGAATTGATTTCGTGACACACAGACCACATATTGGTTACTTATAGCTAACTGTAACAGATACTACTTATATTTGCGCTAGAATAGGAACTAATTAATTGGAAAATGTATGTACAGCTCAAGACCAGAAGTATGTTCAGGCTGCTATATTCCGTGACTAACTACATAAAAATGGTATGTACATTAATCTCTCTCTCTCTCTCTCTCTCTCTCTCTCTCTCTCTCTCTCTCTCTCTGTAATCAGCATAACTAGAATATCCTAATAATCCCGTTTCTCTCTCTCTCTCTCTCTCTCTCTCTCTCTCTCTCTCTCTCTCTCTCTCTCTCTCTCTCTCTCTCTCTCTCTCTCTCTCTCTCTCTCTCTCTGTAATCAACATAACTAGAATATCCTAATAATGTCAACAAATTATCTAATTCTAAACAACGTTACATTAGGCATCATAGTGGTTACGTTAGCTATTTCAGAGTTTGGAGTATCTTCCCCAACATACATAAAAACATAACAAAATTTGGCTAATGTCTGTCGGCGAATCGCTCGATGAAAAAAGAAATTCGCCCGAGGTGGCTCATCCCAGCCTTACAATACCACTTATTCTAATATTCTACTGACCTTTGGTGATCCCAAATCTGTACCGGAGTGATCCCAGTCTAACCAATACTGTACATTTTGGCTGCTTCGGTTCTGATAACCGTGGGTTTTCTCATGGTCTGTCATCAGGCGACACCAGTTTAATCCCCACTTAACAGGGCTGGTACCAAAAGCTGCCTAATGTGTGTTGACCCATTAATCTAATATTTTAGTCACCAAAGGTGATCCCGAGGTCTGTACTTGGATGATACCAGCATAATCCCTACTATAGATCCGGGCTGATCCCAGGAACTGAACAGCGATGATGATCAACATCTCCGATCATAAAATATATGACAATTATAGTGAAATCAGGGCTTGATGAACATAATAAATTATTTCATGAAAGAGTATCCAAATAAGGGTTAAATCAGAGTACGACCATTGCTGAGTGAGCATCCACAATGACAAGATAACTTGTTTAAATATGTTTAGGACATAGAACACTTTGTGCCTTGGGATGGTGACGGATTTTTAGTTCATAACGATTATAAAAAAAGAACAGAATCACTGCAGGTTAAATAATCACGAACATGTGCCTTTTGACCAACGATGACGTCTTGTGCCTCTGAGTCAAACTATTTTGATTAGTTACTAATTACATAATACAAGTAAGTATAGATTAGTTAAGCCTTAGATCTGTTTTGATTGGTTAATAGAGACATCATTGCCAGAAGTAAGCGCAATGTGTTGACCTCATAAATGTGTTAATAATTGATTGTAGCGTTGGATTTAATCTAACAAACAGATTTTTTAAAAGATTTAATTCAATCAAATCAGCCTCAAGATATACTGGGATAGCACCTAATATAATAAGCGATTGTATTAAAAAAGTTGGTTATCATTTATCGAGTAAGTACGGATCAGTATGGTTGTTTGCTAGCGAAAACGATGAGCGAATAGTGGGTTGGACAACTGATCCAATGTTATTCATCGACAACATGGTTGATGTTTTATTTGACAATAACATTTCTAAACTAAAAATTACATAAACAAGGTTCCACTCTCCGGGACCCCTGGCAGATGACTCAATGACATTTATTGACAATATGGTTGATAAATGATATTTCTAAAGCTGTACAAAATTAAACATCTACTGTTGTAACCCATATTTTATGATAATCTTTTTCATATCTGCTGACTCTCATTGGCAGAATATATGTTAACATACTGTCAATAATACGGAACTCGCGTATTAAATTGTCCATATCATATTTTATACCCCGCAAATAAGATCGTATCTGATCAAGTAATTTTTTATAGGTGATAATTGCTGTTTTGCAAGCATTTTTTTTTAAGTTGCAAGACGAGGCTCAATTTTTTTTACATGCTGTTGCAAGAGAAACACCGACACCAGATATTATTAACAAAAACGGATTTAATAATGCTCCACTTGAAATTATACCAGAGCTAGTCATTAACAATGGCAAATATGATATCACTCGAAGTATTCTGTTATAGTATTTGTAAAATTTTTTCAAGCACCAAAGTTTTTTATGATAATATATGTAATATTGCATTAGAGCGTCCACATCTTGTTTTGGAATTTTTTCTGAAATATGATTAAAATCAACTATACATTTTTTTATTACATGTTTAGAGATTTTATACAATATTAAAAACTCTAGTTCCAGTCCCTGGGTTTGATTTATTATACTTAATGACGTTGTCATTTAATTAAGTAATTACTTGAAGAGTTTCAGCTACGAATTCCAGACACCACCAGTAACGTCTCGGGGGCATTTCCGTTGAAGTCAGCGTAAATGTTTCTTTGATGTTCTTATTTAGCATCACCAGTAGAGGATTATAATGTACATTCGGTGATGATCAAGTGGTCACAGTAATTTCCAAACCATACACAGACAGCCTGTATAACCCAATTACTTCTGCGGTATGTTCGAGAGTGTTATCGCGCGGTGTCCATGTTGATGATCCTGATGCTACTGTGTACACAAGAGAACGCAACGTGTTCTTATGAGAAATTTTAATAAGTACCTCTGTTAATAGATTCGTTTTTTCGATGATATTAGGAATTCCCCTAACAATATCGTTGATTTTTGTCTTAATGTCAGCAAGTTTTATGTCAACAGTTGGTGGACTTCCAAAACATTCATCAATAGATCTGTTTATGTTTCTACGAAAATTCAGGAACGTTTGTACGTGATTGGAAAAATCAGTTTTAAATGCGGTCATTTCATCGTTGATTGTTGTTAATGATGTCACTTGATCGCTAGCGATATCGTCGACGTATTTTTTTGTTGCTGCGTCAAAATCTGTTTCTGGTGTTTTGAGATCATTAATACCATTATTATTCATATTGAGAAATGCGCGCATTATACCACCGCGCACTAATACATACTTAGATTCTTGATCGTCGACGTATTTTTCTGTTGCTGCGTCTGATTCTTCAGCTGGGTCTCCAAGGTATGTAATTTTTTTTCCTGACATGATAATATTACCTGTAACTGTCCCACCTATTTTATCAAGTTTGTTATCATCAACATACTTTAACTGCAAATAACTTACCGCTTGAGTTTGATTTAAGTTTGCTGGTGGATACCCGGTCTCCAAATTTATAAATTTTTTTCCTGACATATCTAAGTTGCCGCTTAAAGTTCCACCAGATTTATCTAGTTTATTATTGTCGACTAATTTAAGTTGTGCGTAACTAACAGCCTGTGTATTAACGACATTTATTGGTGGATAATCTGTTTTTAAATCTGGTACTCGTTGATTTGACATAAACAGATTTCCCGTCATTGTGTCGCTGGATTGTTTTAGATAGCCTGATAAATCAACCTTACCGTCTGTTATTGTTGTACTTTCAGCTGATGAATCTCCTACTAATGTTCCAAATTTTGTATAATAGCTCATTATTTATTTATAGTCTGACAATTTTTTTTATATAACATAAAATTGTATAACAATAATGGCAAAATCGGCGATAATTTTAACTACGATCGCGTTTATATTTACACGATTAGCCCGCAGCAAGATAAGTACGAGCTACTTAACAATTATAATGACAAACTTCGTGATGATCTTGAGGCTGGCGAAGATTTTTTTTATTATCAAACAACCAGAAGAACTTGTTCCAGTTAATCAACTTGATTCGTCTGAACACAAGATAGTTGTTTTTGATGATATTCTGCTAAACAACGAAGAAATGAATAAAATAAGATCATATTTTTCATCATCACGTAATAAGAAATGTAATTCTATTTATCTTGCCCAGGGTTTTTATAATGTTGACAGATTTATTAGGCAAAATACTGGTTGTTTTATATTATTTCCAGGACTGGACAATGTCGATGTTAGAAATATCGCGAACGAGCAATGTGGTGATGTAACAAAAGATAAATTTATTGAATTATATCATAAAGCAACGGCAAATAAATATGACTTTTTTTTGTTTGATAAATTAACAAATGATACGAGTAAAATGTTTCGATGTTGCATTGAAAAATATCTACAATAACTTTTATAGAAAATAATATATAATTAATGGAAAGACAAGCAAGGTACAGAAAACATATAGAAAATCTAAAAAAAACTTGCCCAATCTCAAGCAAAATTTAAGCAGCAAGTACAGCAAGCACGACGTGGTCAAATGGTTGCAGCAGAAACAGCAGCAGCCGTTCTCAAACCAGTTACTGAAGCTTTACTTGGAAAACAACCTGAAACTGGACCAGTTTTAGAAGAAGAAGTTTAAAAAAAAAGACAATAAAAAGGTTTAGTAGGATTAATCAAAGAACAACAAGAAGCGGCTGCTGGAAGAATTATTACTAGATCTGACGAAGAAAAATTAAATTTAGCTAGAGGTCTTGCAAGACATATTGCTGATCCTGTTGCTAGACAAGCTGAAATAAGA
Source organism: Megalonaias nervosa (assembly GCA_016617855.1). Lineage (NCBI taxonomy): Eukaryota > Metazoa > Mollusca > Bivalvia > Unionida > Unionidae > Megalonaias > Megalonaias nervosa. Next base: position 5,889 of record JAECUM010022712.1, on the reverse strand, counting down.
CGACTGTTGAATAATCCACTGGAACTTCAACGAAGATTAGCAGAAGCAGTAGTAGTTGGACCGATTGAGAGAAGGTTAGAACAAGAAGAAGAACTTAGAATAGCGAGGGAAAATATAGAAGAAAAGAGAAGATTTGACCATGATTTGGAAAATATAAATAGCGAAATGTTGTTGTTGTTGTTGTGGGGCTTAACGCCTATTTTCAGCACACGATAGGCTATACATGGCGGCCAGTATTAATGGTGGAGGAAGAAACCGGGAAATCCCCGGAAAGAACCACCGACCCACGAGAAGCTACTGGCAAGCGTTCTCACATATCCACATTCGCCGAATCCTAGACTCGAACCCACGCAGACAGAGGTGAGATAGCAGTGATCCGTAACGGAGAGCGCTTTAGACCACTCGGCCACTCGGGGCCCCCTAAATAGCGAAATAAGAGATAACGAATATAAAGATTTTAATGAAGAATATAAAGATTTTAAAAATGTGAGAATACATCATGTTGGAAAAGATGAATTTAAAGCTGACGAAAAAATTGCAAAATTAAAAGAAATAAAAAAAGAGGGTGATGAGCATCTCAGCAAAGTAGTTTTAGAAAATAGAAATTGCTATAATGACATTAAATTATATCGACATGGAATTATCGCTGATGTTTATATTAAGGCTAGTAATAATATAAGAAATAAACAATACCGTAGTGATAGTCACCTTAGCAGCTTAATTAATGAAGCAAAATTATTGGATGAAGGACAAGAAGAATAAGCATATACACTGCAAGCTTCTATGATGACCGAAGACGATTTACAAATGTCAGAACGTGAATATAAAAAAAATCGTGATGAATATAAAGACAAAGCAAAAGAAGAAATAACAGATAAAGAATATTCTGATTTTATGGAAAAATATGACATTTTAGATGTTGATAATATTTATAATTGGGAAAAAGATAAATACGATAATCTCATTAAAAAATTAAAAGATATCATAGAAAAAGGTAAAGGAGTTTACAGAGAAATTGATACAGCTGCAATGTATAATATTGAAGAACTTTTTGAAAAAGCTAGAAATGATACTATTGCTTCTGTTTTTAAAAATACTGCAATAAAATTTAGAGATAAAGAATATGTTGAAAAAAATAAATTAACTTTTTACGAATTATTTAAAGGCTATGATAAAAAGCGATTAAAGTTAACTGAAGAAGAAGAAAGAAAGAAAACTGGAACTGGAGTTAGAATATTTTCATCAGTTACTGAAATGATAGGCAGATTAATGCTATTGATATCATCAAAAGAAGCTGGAAATGTTGGTGCTGAAATTGACAATGAAATTATTGACATACTTGATAATTTGAGGTCAGAAAATTTATTAACATCTGACGAATACAAAACTTTACATCGCGATTTAATCGCGGCGATTTAATTTTATAAAAATATAATAATAAATGTCAGCAACATTATTACTAGACTCTAGCCAATCTGATAAAGATAGCGCAAATTTTTATGTAAAGTATATTCCGCCAATAGAACTAGATCGTGAAAAACAATATGAAATTGGATTAGTTTCCTGCACTTGTTGGAATTCTATGGCTAATGTAAAAACTGGAGTAAATGATGAATTTACATTTGCTGTTAGTGATCAACCAATTTCCACGTGGAAAAAAATTTAAATTCCACAAGGAGCTTATAATGTCGCTGATCTAAATAAAACAATAAAAGAACTTATAACAAAAAATAGAGGTATAGCTGATAATTTTGAGCTAACACCAAATTATAATACGTTACGCGCTAGAATGACATTAAAAGATATGATTGTTACTTTTCTTGCAACGATAAATATCGCACCACTGATAGGATTCGAAAATACTAATCATATTGCTTATAAAAAAAATCCTGTTACATATGATGGTGAAAATCCAGTAAATATAACTGATGTAAACACAATATTGGTAAATTGTTCTATCGCATCTGGATCTTACTCAGCCTTAGGTAGTAAAGGACAAACGATATATAGTTTTTCACCAGATGTTCCACCAGGTTCTCTTATGCAAATTAGTCCACGTCAAGTTATTTATTATCCGTTAAACGTTGAAAGTCAAATAACAGAAGTAAATATGCAGTTGACAGATCAGTCTGGAAGACAGTTAGATCTTAATAATGAAGTTCTTACTTATTATTTACATTTACGAGAACAATAGTAAACATATTTTCTAAGACAATAAAATTATACAGCCTCAGATATAATGAAACAGAGAAAAAAAGTTTATCGAAGAAAAATAGCAGGAGGATTTTTGGGAAATATATTTGCTAAAATTATAGAAAATGCTCCAGGAATAGCTTATAAAGTTGCGCCAATTGCACTTGACGCATCAAAAGCTTTTGCAACTGGAGCTTCATCTGCTGCTGGAACTGCTGTGGGACAAAAAATAGCTGATAAAATAAAAAGACCAACAATCAAACAAGCTCTTTCGGAAATCGCACCAATAAAAGAAACTCAGCGCGCAATGATAACAAATACAAAAAACTTTTATCACCACGAGGAGAACAAATTATACAAAAATTAATATCTAAAGTAACAACACCGCAATAATTTTGTGTAACCTAATAAATAAAAAAAAATGTCTGTAAAAAATTATCTCGATTTAGCAGAAATTTATGACACAGACGACACAATAACAGAATTTGAATATGTTGAATATCTCGATGAAAATTCTAACGAACCTAATAAGGCTGGCCGCAGAACATTTAATACTCGAGACGAGGACGTATTTCTACTTCCTCATAAAGCAATGTTGGAAGTTCGTGGTCAGATTATGACAGTAGCTGTTCCACCTGACGAAATTGATGCTGGAACAGAAGTAGCTCTTATAAATGATGGTTGGTGTTTATTTAAAGATGCTCGATATCAGCTGGCTAATCAAACTGTCGAAGATATTTCAAATCACTTACAAGTTGCAAGTACAATCTTAAATATTATTTCGTTTTCTGACGATTACTACAGGTCGACTGCAACTAATATGATGTCGTTTAAAGATACTGGAATTGGTACAGCAGGATCTGGAGAATTTATTTTAATAAGAGCATTAGCTGCTGGAGCTAATGCCGCTGCAGATGCTGTAATTGTAAGAAATTTTCTTATTGCTAATGCTGCCAATTTTGGAATAGTCCCACCAGCTGCAGCTGCTGATGAAAACGCTACAGGAGTCTCACTTACTGCAGCTTGTAATAATCTTGGTATAGCCGCACCAGGAGCAGCTGCTGACGGTACTGCAATGTTAGCTTTGATTAATAATTTAGTTAATAACGCGACAGTTAACGTAAGAAATATACTTTACAATGAGGGTTATGTTAAGAGAAAGGCACTTGCAGCAGAATCACGTCAAATTACAATGATGCTGCCACTAAGTACAATATTTGGCTTTTGTCGCGATTACAATAAAGTATTTCGTGGAGTTAAACATACGCTTATTTTAGATCGATCAGATCAAAACGACTGCCTGTTTAGGTCAGGTGGGGCTGATGTACAATTTGTCATAAACAAACTTGCACTATGGATGCCAAGAATAACTCCGTCTATCATTAAAATGGCGGAATTAAATGATATGCTGGATAAACACACAAACAGAATTTATTGTCATAAAATATATCAAACAGCAGTTCCGAATACCACAGACTACACATGGTAAGTTACAACAACATCAAGTGAACAAAAGCCACGGCAATTATTTGTTGTATTTCAGAGACAAGCTCGACGTAATAACCAACAACAAAATAATGGAATATTTGATAGCGCTAATGTTAGACGAATATATGCTAGAATATATGCTAGAATAAATTCAAAACAATATCCAGAACGAGCGATAGAATGCAGTTTTGTAGATGATGAGAATAAAAACATTACTAGACCGTACATGTATTTACTCGACTCAATGCAAAAATATCAAGATGCTGGAGATGGATCTGAGATATCATTAGAGGAATTTCGTACACTTTATCCAATATTTTATTTTGATGTTAGTAAACATAGCGAGCGAGCTGTAGACAGCACAGCTGATATTGAAATTACTTGGACACTAGGAGCAGCTCCAGCTGTACCATTTTATGTATATGCGTTAGTAATAAGCGATAGATTTGTTACAATTGACTCTGTTGGTGGTAAAATGACAGTCCAAGTTTAATCTGTAATTGTTATATAATGACAAAATATATTGTAAAAGAAATATATTTGACTGATGGTCAAGTTAAAAAATTAGCAGCTGCTGTTGCAAAACAGAGGGAGGTTTCATTAAAGGTCAACCCTAACACCAAAGCAGGTACTTTAACAAAATTAATGTTAACCAAAAAACAAGTAAATAAATACGAGCGCAAAAAAAAAACTTTTGTTTTAAATTTAAGTGCTGCACAAATAACTGCGATGTCAAAACAAGGTGGTTTCTTTGGTCCGGCATTATCTGTAATGGCCAGAACGTTAATACCTAAATTTTCCAGTGTTAGGTACATTAGGATTAGCAACAGCGTTTGGAGCAGTATCTGGCGCAACGAAAAAGGCAGTTGAAGGTCATGGAATCGTTCGCGGTGGTATTGTTGGCAGTGGTATAAAGAAAATTTTCGTATGAATGTAGATGGTAATAATTTTATGTGACTGATAAATATAATGCCAGACGAAAAACAGCAAAAAGAAAGACGACGAAAAAAAAGACACGACAGAGGCGAAAAGGTGGATTTATTCCAATAGCCCCGTTACTAGCAGGATTGGCGGGAAGTCTATTGCCAAATCTGTTAGGAGTAGGACGAGGACTAATGTTGCCAAGAACAAGGAGATGAAGTCTGCGTTAAGTAATTTTGATATACTTGACAAACTAAAAAAAAGTAAAAATTTTAGTGGAGTTTATTCTAAAGATGAACTTACGGCGATTCTAATGACGCCAGGTTCGTGCGTTATAAATATACAAGATTTTAATGACGGATCTGGCACACATTGGGTAGCTGTTTTTGATAACAATTATTTTGACTCGTTCGCAATTCCACCAAGTGACGCAGTAAAAAAATATATGAGTAAAATTCAAGATACGAAGTCTCTTACGAAAATAATAAATTATTTGTCTAATCAAATTCAACCAGTTGGAACTTCTACTTGTGGATACTATTGCGCAATGTTTATTAAACAGATGACCAAAAATTCAGATTTTTTAAAGCTTTTTTTGCAATTTGACAAACAACCTTCTCATGCTAATGATGAGATTGCATTCAATTTAATCTAAACTTACTGATATACAATGTCAACATATTGTCTTAAGTGTAAAACTAAAACAGAAAATAAAGATGAAAAAACAGAAAAAACAAAAACTAATAGAATAATGCTGAAAAGTATTTGTGCAATCTGTGGAAAAAGAAAAAGTATGTTTTTGCCAGCAACAACGTTGTCCGGATCGGGTTATCCAGAAATTATTTTAGTAGACGACTGAAAAATTTGTCAGTTATAAAATAAATAATGACATGCGAGTGCGATTGCGATAGAGATTTATGCCTCGAGCAAAATAAAATTGTTACATATTGTCAGAAATGTAAAAACAGGGAAATAATTGGAACAGGTATAGATATGCATAAATTTATTGGAAAATTGCCGAAACCAAAAGGCGGTTGGACATTGCCAGGCCATAAATATACTGGACCTTATAATCCTCTTGATAAACAACTTGACGAAAACGATAATCCACTGCCAGGACAAGAGCCTTGCAATCAAGTTGATGCAATAGCAATGCGTCATGATATCTGCTACAGAGATATTGAACTTCCAGACAGCGAACAAAATAAGCATAGCTGCGATAAAGTAATGTTAGACGAACTTCGTGATATGAAACCTGTAAATATGCGAGAACGTGTTGACAGAAGG
>JAECUM010022711.1:0-11873 GCA_016617855.1 Megalonaias nervosa | reverse complement strand
TGGGTTATGAATCATTTTTGTACTTTAACCGTGCATAAAACACAATAAACAAACCTCTCGAGGCGGAACGAAATAGATCGATGAGCATTGTGAAATGAATATGTACATGATTATATCCTCCCATTTTCTTTTTTTCTTTATGTTTCACTCTAGAGGGAAACATAATTCGGTTTTTGCTTAATCTAACACACATTTTATTAAAAAACTCCACTCAAAATATACAACCATCAAATCAAATTCCGTATCAATTCGCGATGAAGGACGTATAATTTTTTTAGGATGTGTTTACTTACAGGTGTCTGTTATAAAAGGCAATGAATTATAACTGATATTTTTTTCTCACCGTATGGCATTATGTGTTGGTTACAAAATATCCACAAAACTTAGAAAACTAAGATGGCGGGACTAGCGCCCGATTACTGCTCAAGATAGATTATTGCTACATTATTATAAGTGATATTGAATGTGGACCAAATGGCCTGTGCTCACAGAGAGATTGAGTTGCAAGCGACATTTAATACCCCTCCTAGTGAAAGCTAAATTTGCTACAGAATGGCTGTATGTGATATAACGTTAATATTGCACGTAGTTTCAACATTGTAATGCAATAAAGTTTATCAGATATTTACAAATAGTAAGAGTTTTGTTTGACAATATCGGGAGGATATTTAAGCTAATGTTGTTGTTGTTGTTATTATTATTATTATTATTATTATTATTATTAGTAGTAGTAGTAGTAGTAGTATTAGCATTATTATTATTATTATTATTATTATTATTATTATTATTATTATTAATATATTTGAACATACTTATCACATCAGTGTGTTCGAGATAACTGTAGAAAATTAGCTATTGAATCAATGACTTTTGGGATAAAATCATTAGCATTTATGAAGTGGTTTCTGTTTGACATACCAGTATTGTGTCCATCTGAAATCATTGCTGGTTCTGGTTGTATCAGTTACTTCAGCAGTATAATAATTTTATATGGTCATTCCGTGTAAAATTAATCTGGATAGTTATGTGAGCAACATGCTAATATGCTTTTACTAAATTTTAGTTATTATTTGTACATATGTTTTTGTACAAGTATGTTTGACAGACTACGATCACCAGCTAACCAGAGTTTGTAGGAGTTGGAGCCATTTGTATATGGTTGAGACCTGAACCTCGTTAGTGGTGTTGTTAATCTTTAATCAGAACCATTTTAATTTATAATCTGCTAATTTCTTACTATTTGCTTAGTCATAAAGTGCTAATGTATAAATTCATAAAAAAAAAACATGTAAATTCAACTATGAAAATGGAGTGCTCCGAACACAAGTGAAGATGTTTGCAGAAATATGAACCATACATATATCTAAATGAAGATCTACATCTTTGCTGAAAATGATATTTAATGTTTTCGATTTTGTCTCGTTTACAGTCTCATGAAAACTGATAGGAGAGAGGTCAATAATAGATGGTTGTTTCGGTTCCTCGTTCCGGATTTTAGTAAATGTTTAGAAATAAAGACGTCAGAACTCAAAACCGACTCAATGTGTTTTATGAACTCACATAAAAATCAAATAAAATTCGATGATTCTGATTGTTTACTTATTCGTCATATAATTTCGTTTCAAGATTTTTGTGTTCCATTTAACCGCTTATAAAAACACAAAGCACACCATGTGTGTAGCTGTCCTGAATTTTGAATCTCTACTGCTGTAAATGAAATCATTATGTGAATGTTTATAGTATGTATTACGTACCTCTCATATGTATTTTATGAATAATACTGTAGTCATATAACAACAGATAAGGCACAAATGTGTAATACATATTTGTAAAATCACATTGTCATTATTCGTACACGTGTAACTGAGACTTGATTAATGTGATAATCAGTGGGCTTTTTTGTTCATCAAAATGTACACCATTACAACAACATTACCTATACTCACGTAATAATATTATTAGTAGTAATAATATTAATAATAATAGAAGTAGGCGTTTTTCTAACATAGTAGTCCAGGCTAGTATGATTATGCCCATCCTTCAATGTGTTCTTCTTGGGGCAAGGATATACCAGAGGGCTGATGAGGGGCAAAGAGCTGAATTCGTATTGTTTGTACATTGAACATTGGTAGCAATTTGACGGAAATCAGAAGACGAGTTGGAACTGGTGGGAATACAGCTGACGAGTTCGAGTTATGTTTTGGTGAAAAATTTACAATCGTTATGTGATCTAAATGCCATTCTAGAACGTTCATAAATTGTTCTCGTCTTCCTTAAAAATGATGAGTAAAGGGTAGGGTAAAGCAAACATTTTACAAAGTCTGTATACAATTACGAGTACACAAAATGTCAGGCACCCACAAAGACTATCCCTACCGAGTCTCTGGCAGCAGTGGAAATTCTTAAAGTGCTTTAGCCTTACGGAACTTCTACAACCCATCACCAATCTTATGTCAAGACTAAATTCTCTATATGTTGGTGTTGTCGGATTTAACGCCATTTTGTAGCACAAGGTAGGCAATGCATGGCGGTCAGTATAATTGATAGAGGAAGAACCATGGAAAACCCCGGGAGGAACCACCTACCCACGAAAAACTCTTGGCAGTCTTTCACACGTCGACGCAAGTGAACCTTGTAATCAGAATGTTGATAAGTCCGAAAGAGGAGATTATATATTTTGACAATTGTTATGTTATCACTTTGCTGTTCAGACACGGATATTGACTATTACAATATTTTGAATGAATACGCTCCAAATACAGCTATCCACGATGCTAAGAATCAATGCAAATTTATTAGATCCACGAAAACAGTCGATTATTTACTTGGCGACAGGCAACCCTGCTTATGTTTGAAGAAGTGCAGGTCTTATCAGATATTATATACCTAATAAAGAACTACCCAATATAGAGGCACAATTTAACCTTCCTTTACCACGAGCAGGAAAAGGATATAGCCTTTTTATATATCCGTATAATAGCCTTCTCTCACGCAGAACCTGGGCTATCATATAAGCTTGGTTTCCTGTTTGCTATAGCAGCAACTCTAGCGTTGGAATGCCATTACTAGAAGGAAACAAAACTTTCAATTATGAAACATTTGCGTTATAAGTAAATGTTTCAAAAGGTCAAGACCATGTTTTGGTCAATGCAACACTAAGAAGCTATCTTTTTGGAAGTAGATACTATTGCCAATAACTTCATATGAAACAGTATCACATTCGAGGATTGCATACGAAAATGTTACTGAGAAGTACAACCCTAATACGCTAGTTCAAAACTTGTAACGTTGTTGAGCTTCCGCCACGAAAGACTTAAACATGTAAATAATATGATCATCTCTATATTGATAGGCATATGACGAAAACATCTGTATCACAGTAATGGGACCTTCATTGTTAGATCACATATCGCTGTCAGCTTAATAACATAAGCAAAGGACTGGTCAAAATGATTCATATTTTCTGGTGCCGACAATTCGTCGAGAGGACATTTTCAGTTAAATCACATTTTGTTAAAACTGACTGGTGAAAGTTTAATAGATTTTATGTATAAAATCCATTATATTGAGGTTGTGAAGGAATATATGTAATTTGTACATGAACCTGGAGAGCATTATGAATTGCGCTTGGAAAGGGTCGTAACCTCCGAAATTTAAATCTCAAAATAAGATATTTTTAGGGAAACGGAATCCAATTCTTATATGAATAATTTTAACTAGTGAATCAAATGATCTGTCAGAAATGATGCTTAAATGCTCTGAGCAGTTTTGTCTACAATACAACATATCGTTTTCAAGCATTTTTGCTGATAATCAAGGTTACAAGAATTGGTACAACGGATTAAAACTCTTAGACCACTGATTGGGTAATATATGGTATGAAGAATGTATATTTGCTTACCTATTATTTGCTGTGATAACGATTAGTTTGGCAGGTTAAAAGCGGTCACAGTATAACGATGTTTAAATATTTATCACGAGATTTAGTGTATGTAGACACACGGGAAAACAATTTATTAGACCGTCTTGTTTGTACTACAGCTAGTGTATCTATTCCAGACGCGTTTAAAGTTTACTATGATAGTTCGACCTACTGATAACACCAGTTGTATTTAACAGGAAAATAAACTATAGCCAAATCTCTCCAAACTTGTCAACATCCACGAAAATATTGAGTCACCTTCATCCAACTACAAAGTAGTCGAATAACCAGAATTTCGCACATATTCGGATTCTGATTTCGATGAACATTTCTAATAAATATTAAAAGCTTTGAATCTAAGTTGCTTTTAAAATACTCGACCTTTCAGAATTGTTTGTGTTGGCATTTTCATGTAAGGGCCTCTCAGAGATAGAATTAAAATATCCCAACGATATTTTGTCACCTCAAATGAATTATCTAACACGCTATACATAGCTTCAATCAAACTCTTTAAATGAATACTGCATACTGTTCCATATTTTTTTCTGAAGGTTTGAACAAATTCCTTTATACCTGTTACACTACACTGATTGAACATAATGTACTTCCTCTGTTTGAAATTCATGTATTCCAAATCACACCAGGAATAGTTATGTACCTTACATTTATGTTACAACATACTACTTTAAATGTGTGACATATAATTGACTACAGTCAGTCCACAAGACATAAAATCACTTTTGGCAATGGGTATAGGAAATAGACCAAATATGTTACTATCAGTTATTGTTTAAATTTACCCGTGCCGCCCATTTAGTTCTAATTTTGAATGAGCAAATGTATTTACTTTGTCCTGTGAGTTCACGCAATCATTAAGTCACTAACAAGGTTTCAACCGATGTGCATTTGCTTGTAAACACACCTACACGGTTACCAGCCAGAGAAGATAAGTTTTATAATGTAACCCTCAGCCAATACTTGGTTTTACCATTGTTGAAGCCAGTTTGATAATTAGAACCATTCCAACAGTAACAAAAACATAATACATTTTCTAAAACTTAAATTATACAAAATAAGGTCTTTTAAGCAAATTCTTAATTTTTTTCTTTCTGGTATGTATGTATGTATGTATGTATGTATGTATGTATGTATGTATGAAAACACTTTAAGAACTCATATTGTTAAAAGCGGAAAAGGTTTTCCATCTTTGATATTACAAAAGTAGGTATTACCCTTTCACAAATTAACTTCTCACGATCAAATATCGAGAAATGTATTTTACACTTTGAGGTAAGGCACTATAAGTAGTGATCCTCATATAAACAGATATATCTAACTGCGTATAATTCCTGGGCACGGAATCAATAACGCTACGTAAATGTATAATATCATATAACTTGTAACATAATTGATTTAATCGTGAATATTAATGAATCACGTTGTTGCCGTATCCATTTCGCTGTGAGATCGACCGTTGTTATAAATAAATATACATGCTTTTCATGCAGTCAGATTAGGAGACGCTGCTGTTCCGTTAATTGTTACAACAGTATAACAAGACCCGCATAGAACGTTTTCAGCAATATGTATTCCTTTTGAATGTCGTTGGAATTTACTGCTGAGAAGCAGACTTACCACGTCAACGTTCAAAGATCCCACGTACACCTAGATGACAAACGGAACATGGACGATGAGACGTAAAATGCACATACGTATACATACATTGTATGACAGTAATTCATGGGACGATGCAGGTCTAGTTGGAACACCCTATATGCGAGAGTAAACGGAATGTTTTCATTGAGATAAAGATAACAAACAACGATAGTAATTTCATATCAAATTTATAATATAACAAAAACATGGGCGTAGAGGACGAAGACATAATACTCAAATTTTGACATTATGAATGATATATAACAATGACGGATTTGATGACAACGGTTTACACATTTTCCTCTTACAAATATTGATAACGCTTTTTCTCAACATGTAGACTGATTTTATGCTAATGTTATAAAATTATAACGATATAAAATTTAAAGAACCTTCAAAGAGAGTGATGCCCATTCATCAATTATTCACGTAGAAATAAGAATGAAGTTATAATTTGAAGATGGTTTAAGTTACATGCCTATATAGGTGTTCAGTACCGTTTGTAACGGTACAGTTATATTTATCAAAGAGGTACAAACATGAGAAATAACATAAATAGAATTAAGAAAATGAGCTAGTAAAAGAAGTACAATAAGACACATATTTTGTTCATGAACATAACTGCATTTGCAAAAACAGACGGATAGGACATTGCTGTCGCATAGGAACTGTATTAAACTGAAATTAGTATTATTATTAAATTTGACTTATCAATATAATAGTATACATCTCTTGAAAAAAGAAAGTTTCAGTGTACGTCGGATTTAAAGAACAAGTATACAATACTTATGATACGTGCAACATCTACAGGGATTGTAACAGTACATAAAGTTCTCCATTACATGTAAGAGTACCGATAGTCAGGTGGGTTGAAGGGAGAAATCTAACTTATTTATCTAAATATGGAATTCGCGAGATTCAAGTACACGCTGTGGTCACTAGCTTCAATACCAAAAGGAAAAGTATTGTGACATATTTACTTTCACATTATCAGCAACAACAACACCATCCCAATAGAATATCAAACACTTGAATTATATTGTTGTTTTTATTGATTTCGGGGACAATACAAGGTTAGATCTTTGTAGGAACACGAGGTTAAGTGAAGGCTAAATAGTTTGATCTTGACTATAACGGATAGGTACAATTTTATGGTTTGGTTTCTTGTGAAATGTTTGGTCACGTGTTTTTGGCAATGCATCAGATAGAATGGCATATTGCTTGATGCGGGTACCGTTAACGGCCACGTTATGAATCATCTGTACATTTTAAAAGTTTTTATTTGATAGATGAACCATAAGATCAAGAGGACTTAGCTTCTTATCCGTTTTTATCAGGTTTGTAATTTATAAGGACATTTTCATCTTCCTCAGACAGAACCATTACCTTTTTAGGAGTGTATCTTAAGCAAAAAATGGTCATAAATTGCATACACGTTTGTGAGTACAAACGACAACACATTAAAAAGTTTTCCGTTAAACAGGTAGAAAAGACTTGGTGAGCATTCTACAGTTTAAAACTGCCATTTGCTGACGGTTCGCACCCTATATGTATTGTTCTGCTGATAATACATAATCTTTCCTACTCGCTTAAATTAATGATTACGAATTAAGCAATTGTTTAAAGAATTTTGAACCGTTACACATTATTGGTTCCTTTATTGTGGAAAAAGAATATGTAAATAAATGCATCAAATATCCAAGGTAATCAGTAAACCAAACTATGTCATCTTGGTCACAAACGTGGAGAACAAGGTTTATAACTAAAGTAGACTACAAATATCATTGAAGAGGATTTAAACGCTAAAACATGTTAAAAAATATCGGAGAACATTGGTAACGGATAGAGAGAGAGAGAGACGGGGGATCTGGAGGAGAAATGTTATTCACGACGCAAATTATGTTCGGGTAACTGTTTTGCTTACGTGCTAGCATGTACTGAATGTTCCAAATTCTAACAACTTAAACGAGGATCTGGTGAGACAGATGTTTAAACCAAGCTGAAACTGGAAAATAAATATATTCAAGGAAAATAAATCATGTCAAAGAGATTTCTGGTAATGGCAGTAACAGCTACGTTTCAAAAGTTACATTTCTGAATCAATACCAATATAAAACCTTGTAGATGGGGAGAGTCGGATGACATCCACCTAAAACGGCACAAATATGTAACTTGTCGAGTTATCAGAATCGGGAATTCTTATATATTTGTATGCCAATACAAGTACATGCACACATATACACAAACCAATATTCTTTGAAGTAAACCATTTTCCGTTGGCGCTGCCTTATTCATAAGAGCTTATCTTCCGGCATCGCTGTTTTAAAACCATCGGTGTGTAGATTATTAAAAGGTGCTATTTTGCCGTTTAAAACCAGCCATTCAAAAACCTCTCACAATGCAGTTCATTCTCTCAATTTTTATTCATTGAGTAATGTATAAATAAATGTTAGGGACTATATAAATAAAATGATTACTCTTGCACATAGACGCAACATTTCTTCTTATGATATTTAACCTCAAAAATAGTTTAACAACGTTAAAATGTGTTTTACGCAAATTTCCCTTACGAAAATATTCAGACCAAAATTTTAGAAAATATGTGTATGTCATGCACGGTAACGGAGAAAATACAGTCTCTCTACCGATGTAAGGAGTTTCATTGGTAACTTGTCATTAAACCTTCCTTCATGCTGCTTTATTTTCCTTGTCCTTGAAACAGGACAATAGTAAAGCCCCTTTGAACTTCCGAATGTCATAGAGATGGGGAGTTGAACTGATTCCATTTTAAAACTTATTTCATAATTTTCAATAAATTGCCTTGAAGCGAGCAAGAAAAGGAACTTTAGAAAAAATGAACTAAAAAATTAGCTAAAGTATAATAGAAACAAGAGGATATTGTAATATTTAATTCTTAATCGATATTTACTAATTTGATTCTGCATAGAAATATATAAAAACTCATATTTAACGCATGAGAAGATGTGATGTGCATGCTATGGACTGTTACTTCTGTATGGACCAGTTGTTTCTATGATATACATACACAAATGAAGATAACAAAATATACATATACTTGGAATTTAAATTTAAAACATCATGATCATGCGACTTTGTGAATCCTGAAACTCACTTCATCTGTGTTGTAATTTAAACACAATTGCAATTTCATTGGCATTGAAGATGTAAAATACTGACGATATAATGCGTAATTTATTTCGGAAGTTCGAATTGTACATACAAGTCGTTACTCTCCCCACTAGTTGTTCGTGTCCCATTGCTGAAGGGGCTGTTAAACAGGCTTATCGGAAGAAATAAATTAGAGACACATTAGGTTGTATAACACAATCTTTTGAATGAAATATCTTACACTTACCAAGGTCACCCGTATTACTCGGTCATGGTATAACGGAACCGTGGTTTGTACTGATTTATTGCCTAGACGGCGTATGTGTTTTAGAAACTGTCTGTTCAGCGGAGAACAGGATTATGACATAACTCGAGACATTATACCAGGAAATAAGTTTATAATGGAGAAGCTAAATCGAACAAAGCTAAAAGGTCAACAGTGAACCGTAGATAATTAAATATATAAAGGAAATATGAGTCAAAGGACAAGAGGTATTAACATTCCGTTAAAAATCGAGATGACGCACCCCATAGACCTGGCCATAAAGTCCTTGGTGTATTTATGCATTCGAAAGCCGCAGTATTATAACCATAATTAATCGACATAATTCATTTTTGTTACATAAACAGGGTAACAATTTATACCAGAGAGAGATGGGGAGGGGGAGGGAGGGTGGAAATTCTAGAAGCATTAGGCTGCAAAACAATACGATCACCTCCAAATGAAGTACTCTACCTGTGAATAATTATTGGTGAGTGTGCAATTATTTACGACAGCATTAGGAAAGAAAGAAACATCGCAATAGCAAATGAAACGGCTACAACAAATCCTATAGTACTTTATGCATTGCTGCCCTTAAACCTACTTTTCACAATGAATTATTAATGATACCTTGCCTTATTTAGTCAAATATTACATACACTGGTAACAAGTGAGTCCTGGTTTAACCCCCGAAACAATTTGTTTGTCCCCCTAAATTTATTGTTACATTTGAGAGACGCAAAATCTCACTTCCAGAAAATTGAGAACGAATTATTATACCTACACGGTGAAATGTAAAGAGATCAACTGTTGTGCAAAACTTAGTCAAATTGAAGTTTTTAATCAAGATGAAACGATTACACCTTTTCAAGTAGAAAGCAGATACCAAGCGATAACAGCGATTCGTGTCACTCAATACTTTCCAAATGCGTTAGTAAAAGTTTGTGCTAGCGATCTCGAGGAGGATAAGATTATATTTCGTATTCTACGTCATCTGCATCCACTACAGAGAGAGAGAGAGAGAGAGAGAGAGAGAGAGAGAGAGAGAGAGAGAGACTGAGAGGGAGAGGAATAAAAGTGGTAAATCTGATAGGATGACAGAACAAGGAAGACGAGTGAAGAAAGAAATTCATTTGGTGCCTCATGAAGATTATCTTTAACAAGTTCGTAACCCAAAATTGACTCCCAGAATCAAAATTGAGAATGATGATATAGCCCTACATGGAGCAATCAAACGTTTTAAGTCAATTGTTACTATGTCTTTGTATGTAACGTTCGTATTAAATATTGCAGAAGGAAAGAAAGAATTTTGGTTTTGTTATTATTTTAAGGTATTATAAGACAATGATAATTAAGACAACGATATATTCTATGTGAGAAATATTCATAGACCATTGTTTTCATTCTACCATAACATTGGATGGAAATACCATTTCACGGGATGTCATGTTTGGTGGCACACACTGCAAACAATGTGGAAAAGTTTCAAACCACTACGGACATCACCAAAACAAAGTCTGATTCTACTACATTCGTAAGCAACCGAGAGAACAAATAGGACGAACATTGTTACATTCTTTTGAACGCATATCTTGGATCTAGAATGCGAGTTTATCATATGCTGGGTCATTGAGTGCAGTGAAACTCGAGTTATGGTTGAAAAAGCCGTGTGTTCTAATGCTGTATTTTTCCTCTTGAGATATGGCATTGCCAGATAGGATGCAAGATGTGTACAAATTCAGATCAATTGAAGATTTAATAGCATTCAGCGATTTACTTGTGGACAGAAATCATTCTACTATTATTAGCTGTGTCTGTCTTTGAAAACAATTACAAAACAAACGGAACAGTTCATGTAATTATTCTGACTACTGATCACAATTATGCAGAGTCATCTTAAAACGGTGACACATACCATTACGATTAAACACAAAAATATTATAAGGGAGAGAGAGCAAAAAAAAAAAAAAAAAAAAAACATCACGACACTTACGGTTGTTTTATGGTATATGTACCTGAAGAAAGATTCAAAAAAATAACACATTCCACTTCGAAAATCGCATCCAAAAGACAAATACACCATTTTGAAATATCACAAGAGTGATGTAAAGAAGTAAACGAACCTAAATGTGCCCTCAGCATAATTCAATAAAACAAACCTTGATTTAGTTTGAAATAAGACTGACACAATTTCCATGGCACCGCTCAAGGTACGATTGTACGTGTGTTAGTTTTATTTTTTTTTATAAATATGTTGTTTTATTTTAAATCGTCTAATGGTGAGCAACAGCAAAACATGGTCTCGAGCAACATCTTGCATTATTTAGATTGTATCTATAAACTCTGTGATATTCGGTATTGCTACAGCCTGAACTTTGGTCGCTATTTCGGACACATTATGGAAAGTGTGAGGCAGTTCCTTTTAAAATATAAATTTCATAATGTCAAGTTGATATTATTGTTTAATTATCCCGAGAAGTGGCTTCCTGCATTTCTGAACTTTCTTGCTGTCTAAGGTAAAAATGGTTGCAAGTCGAGTCGTCAGTAGCTCTTAATAAAGACCGAAGATAATTGATATAATCTCATTGCTAAGTGTCATTTTACATGTTGGCGTAAAATATATGACTAACCATTTGGTTGTCACCTGTAGACTTAAGCTCCGAACCAGCTGTTCAAATCAATATCTGGATTTACCATTAGCACATGAACCGAAACATCTCGCGCCCCATGGGCAATACGTTTAATTTAGAATTGGAGCCGACGTTTAGGCAAAGACAAGCTCATGTGGCCACTATAAACATGAACGTTATATACGATGTTTTTTCCACTTAGTTTAGGGTGGTGATGACATTAGAGTCTCTTTTAATGGCGTTGATATTTCGAACAAATGTGACCATACACCTC
>JAECUM010022710.1:0-17131 GCA_016617855.1 Megalonaias nervosa | reverse complement strand
CTTTTTAGAGAAAAAGAAGTAGACAAATATTTTCCTCGCTTTAATAAAATTGCTGAAAATTTGAAATGGCCAAGGGAGCATTGGACTCGGTTAGTACAATGTGTACTTACTCGTAAAGCTAGTGATATTTACCATTCACTGTCGCTACAGAAAAGTGCTGACTATGATCTGGTTAAGGAATGCATCTTAAAGGGTTAAGAGTTAGTCCCTGAGGCTTATCGGCAAAAATTCAGAACTACAAAAAAGAAGCTGGACAAACTCATGTCGAATTTGGAAGAGAAAAAGAGCAGTTATTTGATAGATGGTGCTTTGCCAAGAAAGTTGATCAAGATTATGAAAGTCTTAGAAAACTTGTATTACTTGAAGAGTTCAAGAACTGTGTCCATAGTGACATTAAGACTTATCTTGATGAGAATAAGGTCGAAACCTTGGAAAATGCTGCTCGTGCCGCTGATAAGTATTCCTTAGCTCATAAAGTTCCTTCTGTAGGCAAGTCTTTCACTAAGCAGTCTTCTGGAAAAAAGGTATTTCAGCCTTATACGAGCTCTTCTAAATCTCAGTCAGGCACAACTTTTAGAAATCAAGCTTCTGATAAGCTTGATTCAAATACCTTGTCTCTTTCTACGTGTACCTATTGCAAGAAGAAAGGACACGTTATTTCTGATTGCTTCAAATTGAAAAATAAGCATCAGAATCAAGACAGACCTATTCCAAATGCTCTAATTTCTAAGAGTCAAGGTCACGGTCATGTATTGAAAGCAATACATTTGTTGGGTCTAATAAACCCCAGTCTGATTTTATTATGGAGAATTATGAACCATTCATGTCGAAAGGTTCTATATCACTCTTGGGTGACTTGGTGAATCCTATCCATATTAAAATTTTAAGGGACACAGGAGCTTCCCAGAGTCTTTAATTGTCAGGTACTTTGCCTTTTTCTGAGAAGTCTTCTTCTAATTATAGTGTTCTTATTCAGGGAGTAGAGCGCGGCTTTGTTAATGTTCCTCTCCATTCTGTAAATTTGTCATCAGACTTAGTCTCATGACCCGTGCCAGTTGGAACGGGTGACTTCTTTACCCGTTGAGGGCATTCATTTATTACTAGGCAATGACCTAATTGGAGACAAGGTTGTGGTTAATCCACTTGTAACTGACAAGCCCTGTTTGGATCAAAAAGTTGATCCTATTAAAAAAGAATTCCCTGATTTATATCCAGCTTGTGCAGTTACCAGAGCTATGGCAAGGAAAGGTCTTGAGAATGGTGTTGATTAGGAAAGTATTCCTTTAGCTGACACATGTATTGGTCAGGCTTTTGATGAGGTCACTTTCACTCCTTGTTTGGATCAATCAAAGGATATTGATCACAGATCCTCTTTTAACTACTCATTCTCTTTATTTTAATCAGGGTGACAAACGACAATCACTTGTCGTCGAACAGGATAAAGATCCTGAGATCTCCTGTTTGTTTCAGAGGGCCATTAGTGAAACTGAAGCCTCTGAAGTACCTGTCTGTTATTTCATTAAAAACTGAATTCTTATGAGAAAATGGAGACCTCCCGAGGTACCTGCTA
Source organism: Megalonaias nervosa (assembly GCA_016617855.1). Lineage (NCBI taxonomy): Eukaryota > Metazoa > Mollusca > Bivalvia > Unionida > Unionidae > Megalonaias > Megalonaias nervosa. Next base: position 15,561 of record JAECUM010022710.1, on the reverse strand, counting down.
GTGACGAGTGGTCAGTGAACCATCAAATTGTAGTTCCAAAATCGTACAGACAGGACATTCTTAGTCTGGCCCATAAACTCCTTTGGCTGGTCATTTAGGGATTAATAAGACTTATCACAAATCTTGAATCACTTTTATTGGCCAAAAATTAAACGTAAAATGTTTGTAAATATTGCAGATCTTGTCATACTTGTCAAATGGTAGGAAAATCCAATCAGAAGATACTTAAGGCTCATCTGCAACATATTCCTGCATTTGACGAAGCATATTGCAGAATAATGGTAGATTGTGAAGGCCCTTTACCTAGGACCAAGTCAAGTAACCAATACTTTTTGACCATAATGTGTGCGTCAACAGGATTCCCAGAGGCAATTCCTTTGAGGAATATTAAAACTAAAACTATAGTAAAAGCTTTGATAAAACTTTTTACTCAATTTGGCCTTCCGAAATCTGTCCAATCGGATCAAGGGTAAAATTTTATGTCTGGAATTTTCCAGCAAATTATGCACGAATTAGGCATCCAACAATTCAAATCTTCGGCCTATCACCCTGACAGCCAAGGGGCGTTAGAAAGATTTCATCAGACTTTAAAAAATATGATTCGGTCATATTGTTTTGGTACGGCAAAAATTGGGTTGAAGGCATTCATTTACTGTTGTTTGCTGTTCGGGAATCAGTTCAAGAATCTTTAGGATTCAGTCCCTTTGAACTAGTTTTTGGACACACTGTGCGTGGACCGTTGAAGTTGTTGAAAGAGAAACTTCTTTCTAATGAAGATTTTGAACTTAATCTTCTCGATTATGTTTCCAGTTTTAAGTATACGTTGTCAAGGGCTTGTGAGGTTGCAAGAGCGAATCTGCACTCTACTCAGTCAAAAATGAAATTAAGGTATGATCAAAACTCAAAGGAAAGGAGTTTTCAGGCTGGTGATAGAGTTCTGGCTCTCTTGCCCATACCACAAAATCCTCTTCAGGCCAAGTATTATGGTCCCTACACAGTTGAAAAGAAAGTAAATGATTTAAATTACATCATAAATACTCCTGGGAGGCGAAAACAAAAACAACTTTGCCACATAAACATGTTAAAGGAGTATATTGAGAGAGATAGCCAGATAAATCGTGCATTGAGGATTTAAGTGAAGGAATGCAATCGGACACTATTGATTTTGGAGCGACAAATCTTCGGAATTCAGAAATTATGAATAATCTGGACCAGAAACTTTCAGATTTGCAAGAACAAGAAAGGAATGAACTTAAACAGTTATTATTTGAATATGAGCACTTTTTTATTTCCAGAACAAACAAAATTTACCATGACGTTGAAATTGTAAATTCCAAACCTGTGAAACAACAGCCATACAGGAAGAGCCCTCTCAAACAGGAATACTTGAAAAAAGAAATTCAGTATTTGCTGGAAAATGATTTCATAAAGCCTAGTAAAAGTGAATGGAGTTCACCATGTATACTTGTTCCGAAACCAGATAAAACTTTCCGCATGTGCACGGATTATAGAAAAGTGAACATTGTGACTAAACAGATTCATTTCCATTACCAAGAATCGATGACTGCATTGATAAAATTGGAAATGCAAAGTATGTCACCAAATTTGACCTTCTGAAAGGATTTTGGCAAATTCCACTGACGAAAAGGGCAAAGGAAATTTCGGCATTCGTGACTTTAGATGGACTTTATCAACATAAAGTGATGCCGTTTGAGATGAAGGGTTCGCCAAGTACTTTTCAACGTTTGATGAACATGATTACATCTGGTCTATATAATTGTGATGCTTACATCGATGATGTCATCATCTACAACGACACCTGGAAAGAACATTTAGCAGCAGTTCGGATATTCCTTGACAGACTCACTGATTCAAGTTTGACAATTAATTTATCTAAAAGTGAGTTCTGCCGTGCTTGTGTAACATTTCTAGGATATATCGTGGGACATGGACAAGTTAAAACTATAGATGCTAAGGTCAAGGCTATCTCTGAATTCCCTGTGCCTGTCAGCAAAAAGCAACTGATGCGATTTTTAGGTATGGCTGGATACTATCGGAAATTTTGTTCCAATGTTTCCATAATTGCTGAACCCTTGACAAATTTATTGAGCAAGAAAACCAAGTTTCATTGGACCGATAAATGTCAGGAGTCGTTTGACAAGTTAAAGACCATACTTTAGAGTGCACCAGTTCTTACAGCTTTAAATGTCAGGCAATAATTTAAACTGTCTGTTGATGCAAGTGATGTTGGGTTTGGAGCAGTATTGATTCAAGAAGATAAAAATGGTGTTGATCATCCAGTGTGCTATTTGTCTAAGAAATTAAATAAGCATCAAAGAAATTATTCAACAATCGAGAAGGAATATTTGGCTTTGATACTGGCATTACAACATTTTGAAGTTGACATTACTTCAGCTCCTTCTCCGGTTATTGTCCTTAGTGATCACAACCCCCTTACTTTCATCGGCAAGATGAAAAACAAAAATCAGAGATTATTAAGGTGGAGTTTGTTGTTACAGGAATATAATATTGACATCAGGCATCAAGTGAATAGACGATTTAATAGCAGATGCACTTCCACGTGTATAGAAATATTATTTCATGTACACTTTGTATAATTCATAAGAGTTCTTCTTATGTCATATTTTTTAAACCTCATATATAATTAATTTATGGTAAAAAGAAAGCTTTATTATATAACTCTTTCTTTTCCTTTTATGAGGGGAAGTGTTATGTATATGCAATTTAATTATTTGTTTGTTAGTTTTAATTTTTTTTTATTCCATTACATGCTATTGTAAGGTAACTTTGTTTACTGGATTTGACATTGTGCTGAAAGTCAGTTCAGTTCTGTTTGACGTGACGTTTTTATTTTACTGATAAACAACCAGTAACAGAAACACTGTATTCAGTTTCTGACCTTGGTTCAGAACCAGTGACAGTTGTGGAAAATAACTTTTTTTATTTTGTTTTATTCTTTTTCATAGTAAAATTGTTAAGCTGAGTCAAGGCCATAACTGGAGTATGTGATAGGAAACAGGTATTTATTGTTACAAACTTCTAGAAGGGTGACCCGCATCAAGGAATCTGTTTTGCGTCTTAAATTAGTGTATAATTGTTGTCTTCATAGAAGATAGTTCAGTCGGGCTCCAAACATACGTTGTGACCAGTTTGAGCTGAATTTTTATTTTATTGAATTTAAGTGATTATTTTCCATGGAAATACAAGTGCTCCTACAAAATTCTTGGATGAAGACATTCACTGAAATTTATTCGAAATTCAAAACTTGAATATTAATTTCTGTGATTCAACAAAGAACTGTTGACACAACAGCACTTTGCAGATTACAACAGACGTCATCGCTTTCCATTTTTGAATTTCATGGGGACTCTAAGTCAGATTCATTTAGGACTTTTTAATAATACGACTTCTATTTTTTAATTCTTAGATTAATTTTGGATTTGATTCCTAAAGCCGTAAGTTCTTTTTCTCATTTTGACCTTGATTTTCTAGGGAAATAAATTACTTGTTAAATTTTACAAAGCTTGTTGTCTTCACTCTTTTGTATTACGTTTTGTAAGAGCCTAGACACGTAACAAAAGAATGATCCAAATGTAAAAATTTCAATAATAATGCCACATATTCATATCACGCATTCAAGTAACACTGTTGTTACATTATTGTGTCATCACTGTATTAACATTTGTGCTCATTGTTAATTAAATTTTTTCACAGGTTTTTGTCAATGGACATCATTTTGCAGACTATAGGCACAGGACACCAATTTCATTTGTAACTCATCTGATTGTTGAGGGAGGCATCAGAATAAGCCAAGTCCGTTTTGAAAACCCCTCTCTGGTAGGCAAACATTTTGTGTATGAATTCATGCATGAAAAAGAAAATTCAAGCTTGTTCCTTTAAATTATTTCAATGGTACAAGGGGGTGAAGAATGTTGGTGGCGATTACTTTCCTGCAGAATGGTTGGTGATACGTTGAAGTTCGCTGTTTTATTTCTATTGATATGTTACTTCCCTTGTTATGTGTATGTAATTTATATGTAGGCATGGATTTCCACTAGTACTGGCATTCTAGTTCTATTCACAAAATTACATAATTTAAGGGAGGTCAAATCTTTAACTCCTTCAGAGGAGGAAAAGATTCTCGAAACTAAATTCTGTTCCAAACGTGTAATGCGCTAAACATCGTTCTGGAGCATGCCAAACAAGATGCTGTCGTTTTAAATACAAGTTATCCAAAGACAAGATACTAATATATAATTATACAAACTTTACTTACAAGCAAACAAACGATCTATATCTTATGTCTATAAAGAGAAGTTGATCATTTAAAGGAGTAAGCTAAAATGGAGTCTCTCAGTTTCTTGAAGAACTTTAAGTCTTGCCTAAAAAATACACGTGGAGTAAGGGATTGAAATTTTTGTCTTGAGAAAGTTCACATTTTGTCTTGAGAAAGAAAGCTGCTTCCAATAATATAATATACATCATTCAGTGATTATTTTCGGTTCCAGTTTACTTCAAATTTATTACTCGTGATGCACGAGTACATCAAGTTACATGACTTATCAATCAATAATTCACGAGTATCCGTGATTATGATAAAAATGAACATAAATTGCTAGAGTGCAAAAATATACGTCATAGTTACATACTTCTTTGTGAAAGGCGTACTATGCCAGATCTTCACAGTGGGTTACGTAACTTTGCAGTGTGTTATGCCAGATCTTCACAGTAGGTTACGTAGCTTTGCAGTGTACAGTGTCTGAGAAACTTATAAATGTAATTTTTACTCAGATTATTATCTGAAGGATGTTGTACTCTTGAGACACACATGCAATTCAAGTTTTGTTAATCTGAAGGGTGTCATGCTGTAAGTCGGCTAAACACAAACATTAACTAAGCGATAATGCTAGGTAAACAGATGGATAGAAAGACAAAAAGACAGACATATATTAGCAATCCACGTGCCAAAGTTACTTTGCAGTCCCACTGAAATGGATTTAAATATATAAATGGATAAAGCTTGAAACCTTTCTTTATGTTTTACAGAAACAAACAAACAACAACTATCGTATATCCATTTTAAGAATATAGTTTCTCGTCAATATGAGCGCACATGTTTTTGGTTTGAAAAACTTAATTTGACTATTGATGGAAAAAGCAAGAATTATTTTGATTAATCCCATGTATTGTTTGTATGTTGTTCGTCCGTCGAGTCGACGAAGACCACTCTATTCATCCGTGGGTTGGAGGGACTCGTTCTGTTCTGTGCGTGCTCAGGTGGCTGATGAGGTCAATCCTTGCACGGAAGGTTCAGTTGCAGAAGGGACAAGGGGTGAGTGGGACATCTCCAGGAGGGTTGATGGCACGTGCTTTTCTGGCTTGCCTCTTCAGCTCTGCAGCTGCTGTCCTGCTAGATTCGCACAGCTTGGAGCCTTTGTGCACGTAGGAACGCCAAGTGACTCGATCGCTGGCTGTTTGCTCCCATGAATCAGGGTTTATGTTGAACGCTTTCAATGCAGCTTTCAGATTGTCTTTGAAGCGTTTCTTCTGACCTCCGTGGGATCGCTGTCCTTTCTGTAGCTCGCCATAGAAAAGTCTCTTAGGCAGCCGGTGGTCTGGCATACGTACAACATGTCCCGCCCAGCGTAGCTGGGACTGCATCAGGATGGTGTGGATGCTGGGGAGACCTGCTTGGGCGAGTACCTCGGTGTCTGGAACCTTGTCCTGCCACTTGATGTTGAGGATTTTCCTGAGGCTTGTGGTGTGAAAGTGGTTTAGCTTCCTGGCATGGCGCTGATACACCGTCCACGTTTCGCATGCGTAAAGTAGTGTGGGGAGCACAACTGCCCTGTAGACCTTTAGTTTGGTCGTGATGCTGATGCCTCTTCTATTCCAGACGTTGGCATACAGTCTGCCAAAAGTTGCGCTGGCTCTAGCAATGCGGAGGTTGACCTCGTCATCAATGGTGACGCTCTGTGATAGTGTGCTGCCAAGGTAGGTGAAGCGGTTCACTACGTTGAGCTTTTGGTTGTTGACGGTGATGTTGGGCTCAACATAGGGCTTTCCCGGGGCCGGCTGATGCAGCAATTCAGTCTTCTTAGTACTGATGGTGAGACCAAAGCTTGTGCAGGAGCTGGAGAACTTGTCAACGCTGCGTTGCAGGTCTGCTTCTGAGCCAGCATTTAGGGCGCAGTCATCAGCAAATAGGAACTCCCTGATGGTGTCTGTCATAACCTTGGTTTTTGCTTGAAGCCTCCTGGGGTTGAACAGTTTTCCATCTGTACTGTACCTAATGCCGACTTCAACATCTCCGTCTCTGAAAGCATTATTCAGCATGACGGAGACCAATAGACTGAACAGTGTCGGTGCCAGAACACAACCCTGCTTGACGCCATTGGTTACTGGGAATAGCTCAGATGTCTCTCCATTTTCCTGGACTCGTGCCTGCATGCCGCCGTGGAAATGGTGCACCATGGATATAAAATTTTTCGGACACCCGTACTTGGCCATTACCTTCCACAATCCTTCTCTGCTGACAGTATCAAAGGCCTTTGTCAAGTCGATGTAGATGGAGAAAAGGTCGGCGTTTTGCTCTTGACATTTCTCTTGTAGCTGCCTCGCAGCAAACACCATGTCGATAGTCCAACGTTCTTTCCGGAATCCACACTGGCTTTCTGTCAGGAGTCCCTGGTCAACTTGCGTAGAGAGTTGGTTCAGTAAGATTCTGGAGAGTATCTTTCCTGCGATTGAGAGCAAGGATATACCCCGGTGGTTGTCGCAGGACTGTCGGTTTCCTTTGCTCTTATACAGGTGGATTATGGAAGCAAATCTGAATTCCCGGGGGATCGTATCTTTCTGCCACATCAGTAAAAACAGTTGGTGGAGCCTTTCTATCAGGGCTGTGCCCCCTTCCTTGTAGACTTCTGCTGGGATGGAGTCTAAACCAGGGGCTTTGCCACTGGAGAGCAGACGTATCGCTTTCTGTGTCTCAAGCAAGGTTGGAGGGTCATCCAGTGCTTCGTTGATGGGTAATTGGGGGAGACGGCTGATGGCTTCATCGTTGATGGATGAAGGGGGATTCAGGACGCTGTCAAAGTGTTCAGCCCATCGTTCAAGATTCTTCTCTTTGTCAGTAATTAGTGTGTTCCCGTCTGCGCTGAGAATGGGTGATGAACCAGAGGATGTAGGTCCATACACTTCTTTCAGGGCATTATAGAAGTTCTTCATGTCATGCCTGTCTGCGTAGCACTGGATCTCATCAGCTTTGTTGTTCAACCATGTGTCTCGCATCTGACGGAGTTTCTGCTGTACAGTTCTGCGTATATTGTTGCACGCATCTTTCCTGGAGGTGGACTTGGGGTTATTGAGGTAGGTTTGATGGAGGCAGTGTTTCTCATCCAGCAACTGCTTGATCTCGTCGCAGTTCTCATCAAACTAGTCTTGGTGCTTTCTGGTTGAGGGTCCTAGGATTTCCGAAGCTGTGCTGTAGACCAGCTCTCTGAATGCCGCCCAGGCTTTCTCCACATTCTGATTGTCCTGAGGGGTGGATTTCAGACGTTCTTCCAGGGCATCCACGAGCGACTGTTTGGTACTAGTGTGTTTCAGCTTGGTGATGTTCAGTCGTTTAGTAGCCTTCTTTCCCTGCGGGCATCTCTTGGGCTGAATGCGGATGTTGAGCTTGGTGATGATGAGGCGGTGGTCTGTCCAGCAGTCGGCGCCACACACGGACTTGGTCACACGCACATCCTACCTGTCCCTCCTCCTGACAATGACGTAGTCGATGAGATGCCAGTTCTTAGAGCGAGGGTGCATCCATGACGTCCGGTTACGGGTAGGGAGGCGGAAGACTGTATTGGTGATCAGCAGTTTATGCTCGGCGCAAGTCTGGAGCAAGAGGAGACCATTGCTGTTACAGTTACCCACTCCGTGCTTTCCTAGCACTCCATCCAAGGCAACGTGATCACAGCCTACTCTTGCATTGAAGTCGCCAAGAATGACGAGCTTATCTGCCAATGGAACGTCAGCAATGACGGGGTAAAGATCCTCATAGAACTTGGCCTTCATTTCATCCGGGTTGGTCATGGTTGGAACGTAGCAACTGATGATGATGAGGTGCTTTCTTCCAGACAAGAGGGGGAGTTTCATGGTCATGAGTCTGTCGTTTACTCCCTTGGGAGGTCCAGCCAATTTGCCAATCAGTGCTGTCTTCTCTGCAAAGCTGACACCAGCCTCATGGCGCTCTTCACTTCCTCGGCCGCTCCAAAAGGAAGTGTATCCGGAGCCCCTTTCACAGAGTTCGCCTTCTCCTGCAAGCCGGGTCTCGCTCAAGGCAGCAATGTCCACGTTGTATCTGGCGAGTTCCTTTCCTATTAGGGCGGTTCTCCTCTGGGGTCTTTCCGCGTCGTCTCTGTCCAGTAAGGTGCGCACATTCCATGCGCCAAGTGTGAGAGGAACAATCCTCATCTTCTTCTTTGTATTTCGACCACTGGAGTAGGGTCACCGCCAGCCGCTGTAAGCTGGCTAGGGAGGTTTTGAGTGGGCAATGTTTAGGGCACCTTTTCTAGCCCCTTCCTTATGCCAAGGAGGTGAGCAGTGCATTTTTGAAGAGGGCTGCTCAGTCGCTCAGGGGGCTGCCGGACTCCACTGCTGCTCTGTGTCAGTGGTGAACGACCCTAATGGCCTGAGCCGCCTGCGTGCAGGTTTGCGGCTACGGCTGCCAGTTTACCCACACCTGCCACTTCGTCGCTTGCCTGTCGCCACAGGACTTTGGTGGGTGATGAAATGGGATGGGTGGATGACAAGAGTGACTTGCGCGGTGACTTTGTTTTAAGTGAGGAAGAGTTGCGCAGTTCGTCGACCTCACTCTCTCGCCCAAGACCATCTGAGTCTAGCAGCATGACAAAGTCAAGACGGCCGGAGACGGAGTTGAGTGCAGTGGATGACCAGGACGTCCTATGTGTCTCGTCGTGCTCTTAGCACTCCACGGCGCTTTGCTGGGAATCGCCTTTCTGCCCGTTGACCAGCTGGTGGTTCCTCCGTGCAGGCTGGGGTGTATGGGGTGTCCAGGGAGGGGTAGCACCTCTGGTTGGGGAAAGCAGTCGTACTCCTTCGGGGGTAGCTCGCCCACTTTTGGTCCCCACTTGGCACTCAGCTCTCACCTGTGGCTCCAAGAAACTATGGCATGCTCAGCGGCCACATCCCGGAAAATGGCCTCGACTGGCCGGCTAAACCAGGCTGAGGGTAGCCGATGGGTCGTAAACCCTCGGTGAGTTAGGCATTGTCTGCCTAGCATGTGAAGATTGGATTCATGTGTTAGAAATGTATGGAAGTGAACATACGAACATTTGTGGCAATGATGTTCGCTATCTGTGAAGCCTATTTTCAGTGATACCATTATTTTATTTCAATGTATTTCCTCTAGAAGACATAACGAGAAAAACTTATTAATAGTTCTAAAATGCCAGAAAATAATGAGAACATCTTGAGGATTGTTTAAACATAATTATTTTGCATTGTATATATATAAATACATATTGAAATAATTTGCCATTAGCTTGATAAATTTATATACAGATGGGAAATGTATGAATTATTGCTAAAGTATGGGACCTAATACCTGGCACTTTGATTTATTGTAATATGCATGAATTAGTTCACATTTCTTTACATGCTCTTCTTATGTTTTAATTTTTGGTGGGAGAATCTATTTTTTTAGACATGATGTCACATATAAATCTTAATACTTTGTAACCAGTAATCATTTTGTAAATTAAGTAATATATATGATATATCTAATACATTACCATGACCTGGTTTATTGATGGAAATATAGTCTATTTCATCACATTGTCTTCGATGTATTTTAATGAATTTACTTTCCATCACATCATATTCATCAGACCAGGCCCGGCCCTAGGGCAAGGCGAACGAGGCAACCGCCTTGGGCCCCGCGATTCTCCGCAATGCATTTTTTTTTGTATGGGGCCCTGCGCTTTTCGCTTTCTTGCCTTGGGCCCCGCTCATCCTTAGGCCGGGCCTGCATCGGACTCATTTCATGGAAACATTATTAACTGCTCATCAGGATTATTTTGTGTTGACTTTATATAAATGCAGTTCACACCAAATATTGTCCGTATACCATGTTTATGTGAACAAAATATCTTTATTTCAGTATCCTGGATCGACACTTAGCTACCCATCCCAACCGGCTCCGATCTCCTACCCTGGAGCACCAATTTATAGCCCTGTAAGTACCTTAAACCTTAGTTACTTGCTTTCCCTATAATCTCATCAGACCAACACCAAATAATACCTTTGTATTGCACTGATCTGAAGCTCTTGATTCAGGGCTACCTCCATAATTGTATTCATTAAATGGGATAGAGTGAATAATATTCTTGTTGATAATTGTACCACAAGATTTGCAAATGGTTTGGAAAATGTATGAGTAAATTATCCTGTAATATTCTTGAGAGATACGAAGGAGGGAATGGTTACTGATTGCAGATTATTAGGGCAAGAGGTGTATAACTTCATATCTTCCCAGTTCTGAGAACATTTTATCTATATGTATTTTTTGTTCACTTTTGCATGTCACCTTAATTGACTTTGCATTTGTTTTAAGTGCACAATGCACAGGATGATCATCTATATTTCTCAATATACTTCGTCAGTATTAATTTCAGCAAATGTGCAACAAACTTAACATGTTTTAAGTTTCTAACCCTGCGTTAAGATGTTGTTTTATATTTTAAGAGTCTACCATGATTCATCACAAATAAAAGTCTCTACATCTAATGCGCATTAACGTCTGTAAAATGTTAGATAATACATTAAAAAGTCATTGAGACGGAAAAGGGATAGAAAGATGTGGCATACATTCCTTTTAAAAACACTTTGTTAGTGCTGATTTTTACTATACATATTGTTTGGCATGACTGTTGGGATTTAGAGAGTATTATTTTAAAGAAGTAATCAGAGTATGAAAGCTAAGGTATCAGTCTACAGTGCAATAATCTGTAAGATCGTGTGGTTGACTACTCGCAATCATCATTTACTTTTCTAATTATCTCAACTCGATCAAGCACCCATATATTTTCACATTCATTTTCTGGAGAGTATTTTATGCAAATCATGATAATTTATAGTTAAATGGAAGATATGTTTCCCTCACATGAAATGCGTTGCCTGCAAAAGTGACTTCCAGGAAATTACCTGAGTATTTTGGCATCAAAATGTTGAGACAAATTGTTATGAAAGTCGAGTATTGACCCTACGTCTGTGTGACAATAGTGATGTTGCTGTATTTAACGAAGAAATAATGTCTGACCTCATCTTATAGATGAGAAAACAATCATGTCTGAACTTAAAGGATGTTTTGATTATATAATAGTTATTTAATCAAACATCAATTTATCAAATGTTTCAGCCAACCCCCTTTGTACAAAATATCCCAGGTGGCATCTACCCGGGCAAACTGATCTTCATAAGTGGAATTCCAAGCCCCAACCCTACAAGGTTAGTGGATGTAAATAGGTATGAATGCATATTGGTAATTTTCTGCTCACATGTGTTCTCGTCGTGGTGTACAGCTCATTCAAGATTATTATCATTAGCACAAGTAATATCGTTATATTCGTCCAATCTGGGATCGCTGATGAAGAATAGACCTGATGAACCCTTCTCCATGTCATGAGAGACAACCCATGGAGGCAGTCTTTTTGTCCTGGAACGTATCCCTAAGTAATATTCCAGCTGAGGTGGTGTTGGACTTATTAAAATAGTTCAGTTTATATTAAATATCTAATATATCTAATTTTAAGGGGTTGGGGGGTTGAGGTTACACCTATATTGGCTTTATCTTTGTTTTGTTTATCCTTTTTTTTGGACACCTAAACTTACTCAGCAACAAATATCAAGAATTTTGCTGATGTGCCATTAAACAGCTAAACCTTATGCATACACCGACACATACATACATTTCGTTATGATAATGCATATTTTGATAGACCTAAATGGATTAGTTTAAAATAAAGATAATAATGCCACTATCAATGAGAGAACATTACAATCCTTGTATCCACTAATCAGACTCATGTGTTGTTTCTCTGTGGTGAATTACATGACTGGATAGGTTTTAGTATGATGGAGCCAGTTCCATTATGGCACCTTGATCAATAATCAGTATTGTTTGACGATGATTTGCATTTACTCAAATGTGTTATTTTCATCAAAAGTTACATCCAAATATTATTCCAGTAATACAGTTCAGACAGTTAATAGATAGAAAAAGACTGCCATGTCATTGAAAAGGAACAATGTACTGTACCATAGTGATACATATGCACTCGTTCTTTTAGCTCATCTGGTGATAGTGCAGAAGCGCTTATGGGATGGTCTTTTGTCCATTGTCCGTCCATCGATTAGCACAAGTTTGGTATCGCTACTCCTCCTGAATCCTTTGATGATTGCCATAAAACATTGCACACACATTCATAACATGGTCTAGATGATCCTAAAATGGAGCTTATCCGACGTCCGATATGGCCACCAGGGCAACAGTTTTGAAACCAATGCTATTGCTACTCCTCCTATATGGATGACTATATCAACATATCACTGAAACACGTCTGATGATGTCTACTTGGTCATGAATAAAAATGGTGACGGTCTGTTATCCAATACGGCCGCCATAGTAGTTATCTTGATATTCTCGTTGGCGCAATTCCTCAGGAACACAAAGTCATACTGAGATTGTCACCACCAGACTTCATATGATGTTTAGTTGGTTTTAAATGAACATGGTGCCCGTCTGACATCCAATATGGCCCCACATAGTGGCCATCTTGAAAATCTTGTTATTGCATCTCATCCTGAATGTATAGTCATATCAACAAGAGGTTTTCACTAGAATGACATTCCTATGATGTCTAGCTCATACTAAATCAGAATGGTGCCAATGTGATATACATCACAATTGCCACATCTGTGGACATGAAAAGTTAATTATTGTTATCGCTATTCCTTCTAAATGATGGTAGTTTCAACATCAGGTTTTCACTAATAGACCTCTTGTGATGTCTAGTTAGTCCTGAATAAAAATAGTTACGATCTGATGTCCAATATGGCCAACACCAGAGCATGCACCATCACAAATATTGGTATGGCTGCACCTCCTGAATTGAAAATCATATTCACATGGGTTTTTCAGTAAAAGACTTCTTATGATCTTTACTTAGTCCGAAATGAATATGGTGCTGATCTGGGATCTAATATGGCTGCCACAGTACACAGTAGGAAAATCTTTCGCCTAAAGAGTTCTTATAATGATAGTTTTGTCCATCGTCCTTCCATTCATTAGCACAGATTTATGCTACTACTTCTAAACTACTAGAAGGATTGCAATGAAACTTTGCGCACACATTTTGCCATAGTCTAGTTGGTCCTAGATGAAAGGTGTCTCCTCGTACAACCATTATAGCCGCCTCAATTGAAATTTTGAAAATCAAGTTTATTGCTACTCCTCCTGAATGTATGGTCATATAAACTTGGAATTTTTATCAAAAAGGTCTTCTTATGATTTCGAGTTTGGAGTAAATGAAAATGGTGCAGATCTGAACTCCAATATGGCCGCCACAACTGCCAAGTTGAAAATCTGTTATCGCTCTTCCTCCAAATTCGATGGTCAAATGAAGATGGGGTTTTTACTAAAGATTTCTTATGATGTCGATTTGGTCGAAACAGAAACGGCGCCGATCTGAAGGCCAATATGGGCGCCCTTTCAGCAATTTTTAAAATCTTTTTATCGCAACTCCTCTTGAGCAGAAAGTTATATTGACGTGGAGTTTCACATAAAGGCTTCATATGAAGACCAGTTTTTCTTAAATGAACATGGTGCCGATCTGATATCCAATATGGCCGCCACACAGTGACCATCTTGAAAATCTTTTATCGTTACTCGCATGGATGTTGATCTCTGGTTGGTCGGAAATAAAAATGGGGTCGATCTGACGTCCAATATGGCCGCCGTCATCTTTAAAATTCGTTATCAACACTCCTCCTGAACGGAAAGTCATATTGACATGGGTTTTCACCAAATGACTAATCTTGTTATTGATGAAGAACATTAGAGATGGTTTTAACACTCAGCAGTTTAATGGATGAAATAGTCTTAAACTGAATTCATTAACCTAATTTTCGCCAGTTCAGCGTCAGTTCCTTCAAGTGAATCGTGTTTTATCTTGTATCTTCTGATTAACGAATTCTATTCTTAAAATAATTAAACCCTATGTTTTCAATTTCTGATATATATATATATATATATATATATATATATATATATATATATATATATATATATATATATATATATATATATATATATATATATATATATGCATACATATCACTTTGACTCATTACAATAAAGCGTGATTCTAGAAGAGGGAAAATCATGTGTTCTTTGGATTATTATAATAGTTCCATTCTGCATATATTTCTTTAACAGATTTTCTGTTTATCTTCAAAATGGGATGAACTTTGAGCCAACTCGCATTGGACTGGTGGTCGATGCACGCTTTAATTTCGGTGCTGACAAAAACGTCCTAGTCCGAAATCATCGGGAGCAAGGTAACTGGGGAACAGAGGAAAGAGCTGTGTCATATTTCCCTTTCATCCCAAATGCACCATTTGACATGATACTATTGGTTGAAGAGCACCAGTTCAAGGTACTAAATCTTGAAATGAGTAATGTATTTGGTTTTCGCACTGATCATCTTCAGTACTCATCTTTTCCAAGCAAGCTTTTCACTTCCATGTTGCAGTTGTTTGCTTCATTTACAGAGCTAATACATCTAGTACACATGGTGACATGTCTCTGTTAACATAGTTTTTTCGGTAAGTAATACTGGATTTTTGTCAATATCATTATAAAGTTTTTATTCAAGAATTTACATGAACTTTGATGCTCATATTCATATTTTAATAGTCCTTACTGCATATTTACACGGTTTGTTAACATTGAGTTTTATCCTCATATCATTCTCAACATTCTATTGATACAATCTTAAAGCCAAAGATATTTTTAGTTGCAAATCCTCTTTACAACGGCTGTTATTCTAGGCCATCTGATGCCTTTACCACCCACGTTACAAACAAATACGTACCTCACCAGCCTGTCTACAGATCTAGACCCTTTACCACCCACGTTGCAAACAAATACGTACCTCACCAGCCTGTCTACAGATCTAGACCCTTTACCACCCACGTTACAAACAAATACGTACCTCACCAGCCTGTCTACAGATCTAGACCCTTTACCACCCACGTTACAAACAAATACGTACCTCACCAGCCTGTCTACAGATCTAGACCCTTTACCACCCACGTTACAAACAAATACGTACCTCACCAGCCTGTCTACAGATCTAGACCCTTTACCACCCACGTTACAAACAAATACGTACCTCACCAGCCTGTCTACAGATCTAGACCCTTTACCACCCACGTTACAAACAAATACGTACCTCACCAGCCTGTCTA
>JAECUM010022708.1:0-46312 GCA_016617855.1 Megalonaias nervosa | reverse complement strand
ATTGATACAGCGTACATACTGTACATATATTTTATTTATATCACATGCAAATACATATATTTGCCCTTTGAACGGAGTTCAGATTTACTACAGGCAGTGTGGTAATATACTATATTAACATTCTGCTGCTACAAATGGTCTGACAGGTCACATAAGTTCATCTCAGGCTCTCACTCAGTTGTAACCCTATATGCCTTATGATAACATTAGCGTGAGAAACTAGTGTGCGTGTGTTTCCACTGTTTAAATCAGTTGTAGTCTAGCCATTAAAATAGTTAGACCAAACCATGTTTTGTGCTATTTAGCAAAACATAACATGGTGTCAGAAGTGAAAATATTAGAATAAGTTGGATTTATGCCATTAAGAAGTATATCTCCATAACGATGCTGAAATTTGGATGCACAAATTAATGTGTTAATTGTGACATCATGGAAAGACTCAATCAGCCACCTGAAATGGACTTTAATTCCCACCATCTAGCAGAAACTTAGAGGAGGTGGAAGCAGACTATGCAGTTTTGCTTAGATGTTGCGCTTGCAGTTAAAAAGACAAAGAAAAACTCAGTGCTCTCCTATACATTATTGGTCAGGATGGTAGAGACATTTACAACACATTTACATTTGAGGCCAATGAAGCTGAAAAAAACTGATCCACTGATAAAAATGTTTGAGGATTATTGCAGTCCGAAGCAGAACATCACAGTAGAAAGGCACAGATTCAATACAAGAATCCAACAGGAGAATGAAACCGTTGACCAATATGTAACTAACTAAATTGATTGCAAAGAACTGCAAATTTGAAAATCTACAGGAAGAAATGATTAGCGATAGAATTGTCTGTGGGACTAATTCTGAAAAAGTAAAAGAAAGACTTTTACGAGAAGATCAACTGACATTACAAAAAGTAATGGCTGTCTGCAGAGCAGACGAAGAATCCAAAAAGCAGATTCAAAGTATGCAAAATGAAGCAGCTGCATCAGAAGTTCATGGTGTGAAAATGAAGAAAAAAGAAAAGAAAATGGCACAACCGAAGAAAGCAGAAATGTTATATATGAAATCAGACTCCAGATTATTCAGCTGTGGTAAATGTGGCAAATTACATGCAAAAGGCAGGTGCCCAGCCTATGGAAAAACGTGCTACAGGTGTTGAAAACAGCATCATTTTTTTAAATGCTGCAAGACAAAACGGGTGCATGGTATGCAAGAATTATCACGTAAAGAAGAAGAAACATCTTTTGTAGGAACAGTGACAAAGGCAAACACTGAAATCAGTGACAAAGAATGCTACGTCACTCTGACACTTCATGGTACTGATGTCAAATTTAAAATTGATACGGGCTCGCAAGTAAACATCATTCCAAATCACATTTTTGAAACAATGAACATTGACAACGTTGAAGTAAAACCAACCAAGACCTGTCTCACAAGCTACTCTGGTGACAAACTAATTGTCATAGGCAAATGCAAATTAAACTGCATGAATCAAGAACTTGATTTTTATATCACAAAAACAAACCAACCGTCTATTATTGGGTTCAAAGCGTCTCAAGATTTGCAATTAATACAAGTTGTTTGCAATGTTCACAGGAATAAGGACAATCATATCGTGAAAGAATTCCCCAGTGTGTTCAAAGGTCTAGGATGCCTGAAACAAAACTATCATATCGCAATTGACAAAAGTGTGAAACCTGTCATCAATCCACCAAGAACGATTCCTACAGCTTTACGAGAACCACTTAAATTAACCTTGGAAGAGGTGGAACGGAAAAATGTAATACGGAAAGTAAATGAACCAACAGAATGGGTCAGTTCATTAGTAGCTGTTGAAAAACCCAAGTCGAGAAAACTACGAATTTGTCTAGATCCGAGAAATTTGAATCAAGCTATCAAGCGAGAGCATTATGAACTTCCTATAATTGAAGATCTAACCACAAGGATGGCTGGAGCTAAGGTTTTCTCTAGATTAGATGCCAATCATGGTTACTGGCAAATACCCCTGGATGAGGAAAGCCAGTTATTGACAACATTTAACACCCCATTTGGTAGATATTGCTACCTAAGAATGCCCTTTGGTATTAAATCTGCTCAAGAAGTGTTCCAGAAACGCATGGCACAGTGTTTTGAGGACCTGCCTGGGGTGGAGACTGATATAGATGACATAATTGTTTGGGGAACTTCAAAGGAAGATCATGATGGAAAACTGAAAAATGTTTTAAAGAGATGCCAGGAAATAAATCTGACACTGAATCTGGAAAAATGCCAATTTGGACTAACAGAAGTGTGCTATGTGGGACACATGTTGACATCATCAGGTATTAAATCTGACCCAGAAAAAATAATAGCAATCACAGAAATGCCCGCTCCGACGGACAAGAAAGGAATTGAAAGATTACTTGGTACAGTCGACTACCGAGCGAAATTTATCCCAAATATGTCTACAGTGACAGCGCCAATCAGAGCACTTTTGAAAAGTGACAATGAATTTGTTTAGGAAACTGCACAGAAACATGCATTTGAAGAGATCAAACAGATTCTAAGCAAAGAACCTGTGTCGAAATACTTCAATGTTAAGAAGCCTGTCGTTGTTAGTTGTGATGCATCAAAATCAGGACTTGGAGCAGTGTTAATGCAGTCAGGCAAACCCATAGCATTTGCATTAAGGTCTTTGACAGATACAGAAACAAGGTGTGCACAGATCGAAAAAGAACTGCTTGCTGTGTTATTTGGTCTTGAAAGATTTAATCAATATACTTATGGTCGTCAAGTACAAGTTGAATCAGATCATAAACCCCTGGAATCAATCCTCAAGAAACCTCTATCTGCCGCACCGCCTAGACTTCAGAGAATGCTTTTAAGACTGCAGAAGAACAGTTTTGACTAAACGTATTGTCCAGGAAAAGAGTTAACTGTAGCAGATGCATTGTCGAGAGCGTACAGACAGACGAACACATCTGAGATGAACATGGATAGTGAAATTGAGTGCTATGTGCACATGATCACGTCAAATATACAGATTGCAGATACACAGTTAGAAGCAATAAAGAATGGAACAAAACGTGATGATAAAATGACCGAATTACGAGAAATGATTCAAAAGGGATGCCCAAATGATAAACATCTCGTACCATTTGAAATCAGAAATTTCTGGAACTGCAGAGATGAACTTTCAGAAATGGACGGATTAGTTCTAAAAGGAGAGAAGATTGTAATACCAGATGCTATTCAGAAAGAAATGCTAAACGAGTTGCACAAAAGTCATATGGGCATTGAGAAGACAAAGCAAAGAGCAAGAGACATTATGTATTGGCCTGGCATGAATGCATAGATTGCAGACACAGTATCGAATTGTTCTACTTGCCAGGAATAAAGAAAGTCAAAACAAAAAGAACCATTGTTATCTACACAACCTACTGCACCATGGGAAATGGTTGGAAAAGATTTATTTATGTGGAATAATTACAACTATGTCTTGATAGTAGACTATTGCTCCAGATTATTTGAAGTTGCCAAGTTAGAAAATACACCAGCAAGCACAGTAATCAGACACACAAAGTCAATTTTTGCAAGACATGGAATACCACGAGAAGTAAGGAGTGATAATGGACCACAGTTCTCCTCAAAAGAAAATGGTCAGTTTGCAAAAACCTGGGGATTCAAACACACTACGTCAAGTCCCAAGTATCCAGAGTCTAATGGTTTAGCAGAAAGAACCTTTCAAACTGTCAAAGGAATTCTCAATAAGGCAAAGAGAGATTGAAAAGATCCATATTTATCGATATTGGAGTATCGAAATACACCAATGAAATACACAAATACTGATGAGTCGAAGACTTCGATCGACTTTACCTACTACCAATATACAGCTACATCCGCAAGTTATAAAAGAAAAATCCTAAAGTGGAAACTGGTTGAAAAGAAAAATCAGCAAAAGAAACAGTATGACAGAACAGCTATAGAGCTTCCAAATCTGACTTCTGGAGACAAAGTTAGAATCAGAAGACAAGATCTTTGTGAACAAGCTGTAGTCGTCAGAAAAAGTAGCACTCCAAGGTCGTATGATGTGAAAACCCTGGATGGTGCTATATACAGGAGAAACCGAAGACATCTGTTACAAACAAAAGAGAAATTACCAGAGATATATGATACATATGAAGATACTAACAAGGAGGTCACTGAACTGAATGACAAGATGCCATTAATCATCAGTGAGCCAAACTAGACACAAGAGATTCGAACAAGGAGTGGACGTCTAATAAAAAAAGCCTGCAAGATACAGAGATTTTGTTATGTGAACTCAATAATTTTTCTCAATTACAAAAATTGTGTCTTGTGAATATTAGAAACTGGAAATGTTTAAGGGCATAATAATACATCTGTCATATCACATCAGTGTATATGCAGTGATAAGGACTGGATAGAAGAAAAAAATATTAGGACATTAGATTTTAGTGGCAATGCAACATCAAATAAGTGTCAAGCAGCTCATGACAGCTACATTCCAATGCCCTGCCCTGTTGCTTCTGCTCATAATCGTATCTACACTTTTGATTGATGTATTGCCCCAATTAGCTGAATGCATTCATTTTTATCCTAATGTTAATTCTTTGTTCTAAATCTTTGGTTACACGACATTCCATCCACTGTAATAAACGCAGTTTCTTTCGCTGCTGACTGAGCATTACCTCCTAGACGCGAATGTGACCAGAGCAGTTTAATAGTGTGTATTGCGGCGCGATGCCCAGGTTCGATTCCTAGCAACGACATGCATTTTTTTTTTAAATAAAAGGTTAAAATTATATATTTTTATAATGTAATCATATAACATGTAAGAACGATTAGCATGCTTACTCTAAAGTACATAATAAAAGGTATTTGACTGATCATTGAAAAATACTGGGCACACATTTATATTGCTTAGAATGACCGCTAAAGCACGGGCACTCGGTGCCACATGACCGCGACTCCAGCATTTTTAACACTCAGTTAATGTCACATATTTATATCAAATAACGTGACGTCGTATCATCTAGTAAATCATCTTCTCTCAAAGGAATCACATAATAAACTTGAGTGAATCAATTAACAGTAAAATATATAAACATTAATGGTTCATAAATCTGTTTTTGTTACTGTTTAATTTGGTTCGAAATAGTCATTTTAGCTTCATGAAGCCATCAAAAATACGTAAATATACGTACAAGTCAGTGAAATCACAGCAAAACATTGCGTTGATTGATAGCAACAATAATAAAGGAAAAGGTCACATGGGTCGTCCAATGATAAAACATGTGTCACTAGAATCATGTAATAAACTTTAATTACTCCGTTCAACACATATTAACCGATGAGAAGAGGAGATCAATATGCAAAGTTTAATAGTTCATAGATCTACACGTTCATTAAAACAACGGTTTATAATTGTTTTAAATTATCATTGTCATTATCCTTCCAATGAAAACAAAATGTCCCTAAATCAATCGTGCAATAATCGATTTATTGACAATTGAGTATTTGTCCATATTTTTTATTAGCGAATCATTGTCGACGAATTTACCGTAATCTGGATAAATTTTGATGAACTCCGTTTCGCTGATTTTGCCTATTTTGAGACTATTGTTTATGAAAGGAGTGATTTTTATCATTATTATTTCTTCCTTGGATGTCTTTTGTCGTCTCTCCAGGATGTGATCAATGTTCTTCAAAAAAGTGTGCATG
Organism: Megalonaias nervosa; assembly: GCA_016617855.1. NCBI lineage: Eukaryota > Metazoa > Mollusca > Bivalvia > Unionida > Unionidae > Megalonaias > Megalonaias nervosa. Next base: position 40,597 of record JAECUM010022708.1, on the reverse strand, counting down.
AAAATGTTACGATTTCCATCGAAACATTTTAATGCGTAAATCTTTAAAATAAACGTTTCAACCAAGAAAAGTGAGAATCTCCAATAAAGTGGACGATACGTTAAAATAGGTTATGCTTATATCCCATATGCCAAAATCAACGGGATTGTATTTTGTCATGTAAATCAAGCGACGTATGATCAAGCTTTCAATATCTGCGTAAATGACATCCTGCAAAGTGCTAAAATGTTATTTACGTGTTATTTACAGCAACACGTTCACGAACGTTAAATGTGTTGCACTCGGAATATATATATATATATATATATATATATATATATATATATATATATATATATATATATACATACATACATACATATGCGCGTGGGTGGGTGGTTCGGTGGGTGTCTTAAAGGATTACCTATCACACTGTACAGGTACAGTTTCTTTTTCCTCGTAGAAATAGATGTGCTTATTGCAAATTATCTGTTCAGGTGGACTGACAGCCGTGATGTACACCGATACTTTCCAGACTGCAGTGATGGTTCTGGGCTCTTTTTCTATCATGATCGTTGGTACGTTCACTCTTGAAGACCCTTTTGCCCCCTAATTTATTTTATGTGCATACATAGCATAAACGCTAGGTACAAAAGAGTACTGATAATGAAGTTATAGACATACATCATAGAGAGGCAGTATGAAATGTGACACTAAGTTTAGATAATAGGGAAATATAATTAAAAACGAGGTAAAGATTAAACATATAGCTACGTAAGATACTATAATAGGTTGTAATGTAATAAGTAATACACTCGAGGTTGTAATGTAATAATGTAATATGTAATACACTCGAGGTTGTAAAACTGTACTAGTACCTAAAGATTTTCTGCCTGAAATTATAGTGGCCAGGACAAAACTTTGTTAATTTACTGTATTGTAAATGTGTTAGTCAATAGAAACTCGAACGTACATTTTATTCTACATAACAAATAATTCGTAAATACTTTACTACCATGATGGATATCTAATCAATGTCACTCTTTCTCTGTATCCATTTTTAAGTTACAATTAAAACGTATTGCATTAAAATACAACGAAATATACTAAAGTGTATCTTTCATAATCAATTTTTATTAGGTTTTATTCGAATTGGTGGCTATAATAATTTGGAGCGGCTTTACTTTGCTTCCGTTCCTTCGGTTGCTGGAAACAAAACAGCATGCGGTTTGCCACATAAAGATGCATTCCATATATTTCAAGACGCAATTACGGGAGATCAACCATGGCCAGGATTGGTCATTCAGTCGTCACTCGGATGCCTTTGGTACTGGTGCTGTGATCAGGTAAAGGATAACCTATACCAAATCAGACTATTTGCATAGTATTCCCCATCCAAATTTGTTTGCCTGTTACATGTTTTATGTCATTCTACTATATTTACTTCGTATACTTTAAGCAACTGTGTCTGATAATTTTATAGTTATATTCTGAACAAAAATATTGTTTTTTATTTCAGAGTTTCGTTGGCAAAATGTTGCCATTTTCATCAGTACTGCACTCAGTTACAAGCAAATTGATAACAGTAAACTAATTTCCATGGAGGTTTCTGTTTTTATCCATAACAGACTCTAAAATTTCCGTAATCTTTTCGTCTTTGAACTTGGATAGTGGTTTGCAAACCAGGGTCACCAAACGATTCTCAGTAATTTATTACAGTACATCTAATTTATTTGTTGCTAACCTAACGGAAAATAATGTGTTAATTCTTTTGTAAAAAAACTCTTAATCAAGGCAAATGTTTATTTCTCTAATTTGTCATCTGATGTTTAAATAGCATCGGTACCTGCGATGATAAACCCAGCATGCTGAATATTTTAATGTAAAGACCAAATCTTGCATTAGAACTGAAGAAAATTGCATGTATTTATTACCCTACCAGGCATTGAAAAATGGACCCAAACGGGCGGTACATACCCAAATATCGCGCAACTTCGTTTTAGTCTTTCATTATTCTATCTCAAAAATATACACTAAGAGACAGAGCAGTTTTAATTCAGGCCCAGTTGTATTTCATGGAATATAGTTTGAAGCAATTCCTTCCAAAAGGCATCACAAAGGTGACAAACTGCATCAAATAAAAATCGAAATATAAAGTAGACCTCCCTCTCGCCACAGATCTTACAATACACAGATGTGTTGGTCAAGTATGTCTCCGTACATACACTGAACTGCTTATGTAAGATCGGAAAGAAAGAGACAGATGTTTTCTATGATACCCAAAACTTAACCACGACGCAGGTAACTTCTTCGTTACAGTCCATTGTTTTCTTAGTGTGATCTTTATTAAATGTAAAGGGTCGTTTAACATTTACAGTTACCAATCCTATACTCTTGAAAAGATTACACACAAATAAAATGTTGGCCGATCTTTCCATAGGTCGTATGAAATTCTAATTCTCTTAAGATATGACCCCTTCAAGCTACATCGTTTGAGACAGCTAGTTTGTCTTGTTAGTAAATCTTACATGTTATGTCTGGAAGACGTCGATTTCTTTTTTCTCATTTGAGTGATATTGCGTTTAGGATATTATCCAGTTTCGGTTAGATAAGTATAGGAGGGAGTAATGATGAACTATTTTCTCTTTTATCTATTCCAGCTGTATAAAGGATGACATAAACACACATTGAATGACATGCAAAATTTTACATACATGCATTTTTACGATTTCATCGGGGTTTTCAATAGTACTAGCCATAACCTTTACGTGCAGTATCCTTTCTAGCAAACATGTAAACCTTGTTTTAGCAATTCCCCATATAGTAAGATCCAGTCGTATGCATATCCTTGTATAAGATAACATACTTCGTTATAACACTTCCTCGTCAAAATGAACATTTATCGCGAGCCTAAGCGATTTGTTTAGCGAGACACTACTCAAATGGGAAATATTTTCCCTTTCTTACAAATATATTTGATCAAAATTTTGAAATTATAATATCAGGTGGCCATTCAAGAATCATTTCAGAGAAACGTGAGACTTTGTACTACAGAATATTTAATATTCCCAAGTCACTAACGTCCCTAGCACTGAAAATTTTATGATTATTCAGGTGATCGTTCAGAGGTCGCTTGCAGCCAGAAGCCTGACCCATGCAAAAGGAGGATCTATACTGGCAGGAAGTCTAAAAATCCTTCCGCTATTTCTTCTCATTTTCCCCGGTATGATCAGCAGGATACTCTTTCCAGGTAATACACCGGTTTACAGTTTCACACTATGCATTTCTCACGCCATCTTAAGTTTCGCGTGATCAAACAATCTCTTCCCCGACTTCATCGTATTCAACTTCATTTTGCAAAGGGGAACAGACAGCAATGAACTACGGGAGAGATTCTTTCTTAACTCGCATGTTCGCACTGATTGATTTCATCGTTCTGAGCATTGCGGGACTATAAGCTGATCTATCGTTATTGCCAGAGGCGGATTTTTGTTTTTATCGTAATGGTTTTAATTGACATGCAAATCAATATACTTTTCTAGGATCGTCATCTTGCATGGTAAGTTATGGCTATCACATTGCTTCTTGTAAACAAAACTGAACAATGTACTTTCAACTGTCACAAGAATTATGATGATGAAAAGAGCTTTAGTAGTAGTAGTAGTAGCAGCAGTAGTAGTAGTAGTAGTAGCAGTAGTAATAGTGCTACTACAATTTCTTGAACTACTCTTTCTCTACACCAATGCTCCTACTTCCTCTAGCACATTTTCAGCTACTATTGCTCCTCCTATTTTTCTCAGACGGATACATGATTACATATTCAGCCGTGACCACCACCACCATTATTTCTATTGTTGCTTTCTCCCCTTCAAATATAGCGCCAGATTTGTTAATTTAAATTCAGTAAGTCTTGCAACAGCATTGACTTTCGCCAACTCTATGTACAAAAAACGAACTTATTAGGAAGCTAATAATTCCTGCACACATCCATATGATTGTCATATTCCACATTGTTTATTCAAAATCCTTTCGTGGAACTATAACTTAATTGCAGCTTCATTGGCTGTTTTATATGGGGGAGGGATCTTGTTCTTTGTTTCGTTTTGTTTTTAACTCGCTGTACAATATAAAAAGAATTATGGTTTTACAGATTTTTGTAGCAATAAAGGAAAACAGGCGAAAGAAAAATGTAATGGTAACAATATCGATATAGGACAAGAATACTGCGTTGATTCACTAGTGCGTTTTACAATTTAATGTAATCCAATATGCGTTAAGTAGACTTTTACTTTTCTCCTAGATGCGATAGCATGCGCTGATCCTGAGGTATGCAAAGTGGTATGTGATAATCCAGTCGGCTGCTCCAACATCGCTTATCCCAAACTGGTCCTGGAACTTCTTCCAATAGGTGCGCATTGCCGTCTGAAGTGTGCAGTTAGTTATTACAAATACCCTAATCGATTGTTTATCGGTGAAGAATGTTGTACCCACGTGAATTGTTTATTATGCATAAAATAATCTGCTACGTAATTAATAAAGGACTATGAGCTTCGTTTTCCAAAGAAAAGAAAATGTACCTGCTTCTGTGTTACTTTCCCACTCTGTACGCAGTTTGAACTCAAAACGTCCCTCTCGTCTGTCTTTTGGTTTATTTAGGTACTTTATTTAGTTAGTGGTGGTCTTAGTGATAACTTGCAGCCTTCTCTAAGTCTGTTTAGTTTAATGGCATTCCATTATAATGCTATGCCAGTCTCACAATTTTATTTTATCTATATGTTTAGTACAATTATTTAAAATGTTGCGTACATGTACCTTGTTTCCATTGATTACGTTGCTTTGAGACGGTCCCTCGTTGAAAGCACATGGCGGCTTTGAATGAGACCGACCGACACTCATTTCATCCATTGTGATGATTATTTCAACTCGTCACTATGTTTCGAGTAACTGTTAGATACTTATGTATTACTAGATGACGATATTTTAGGTTGCCTATATTGTTTACTGTGTATTTTAATCAAATATTGCTTCTCGTAACGTGCACCGTTAGCTTTGTATGGCGCCATTGTTCCCAGCATTCTATGTTGTTTAGCGCGAGGTGGTAGCGTTCCCGTTTCTAACCCGAATCGGGGAACCTCGAGTGTCCCCGCTGTTGATGCAAACATCCGAGGTTCTCCAAGGGTACGGAGAGTATAAATACTGCCCCGTCCTTGCAGACGAGAGACAGACAGCGTTGAAGTCAGAACCGTCTGTCTCCTTTCTGACCATAATTTAAAAAATTCTGTCATGACTAATTTTATTCAGGTAAAAATTATCTCTAATAGGTTATGTTATTAAAATGCCAAAATTCGGATTTGTCCAGATTTTGAATTATACAAATTTTGGACTGGTCCAGATTTTAAGTTTACAAATTTCGGATTTATCCAAAATTTGGATTTGCCCAGATTTTGAGTTATACAAATTTCGGATTTGTCCAGATTTTAAGTTATACGAATTTCGGATTTATCCAAAATTCGGGTTTGTCCAGATTTTGGATGGACACAAATTTCGGAATTTTCTAAATTTCGGGATTACCCAGATTTTTATTTGAAAGTTTTATTTTATAGGGAGTTAATATAGATAGATTAGTACAAGCCTCTACCAATAAGATTATATTTTGCTGTTGTAAAAATATAATTTTAATTTTATTAAAATTACTGTATAATACATTTATGATAAAATTGTTGTTTCCTGAAGTATACATGAACAATCGTGTAATAAGCAAACAATCTTATTTGCTTATGTTGTATAGTAAATGTATGGACATGAAGTGAAATTGTTATTCTGTATGTCAATATAATTCTGATCTATGAATATTAGAAAAAGGAAATAAGAGAACACAATAAAAAGTAAAACGTAATTTATTCTGTATTTATTTACATCATAGATAACACACATTTCTTCATTCTTCTCTTATTCTCCTCTGTCATTCTAGTCTTTTATTATACCGATATAATCAATACCAACACCACAAGTAAAATTTTACATTCATTTCACCTCAAGCCAGTATCAGGTGAACCCCGAAAATGTTATGACTGAAAGAGCCCTTCGCGGAGTAGTAAACAGTTCGTAACAATATTAAATACAATTATCGCACGTAACATATATTCAGTCATTTGTGTACCCAGTTAGTCCAAGAGTTTAACTAGTTATAATTCTCTGATACACTGCAGCTTGTTATGACCCTTTGTTCATCTCATATGACTGTTTTATTTTAGAAGAATATATATATATATATATATATATATATATATATATATATATATATATATATATATATATATATATATATATATATATATATGGACTTAATGTTGTCTTTCGTACCTTTCATCGGACTTCTTGTCTAAAAATATTTCAACAAACACGACCTGATTATATTTTGAAACTGGCTATTTCAAACTTTGGTTTGTATTATCATTCTTTGAGTCATTAATTTTTAATCAGACAAGTTATTAAAATAAATAAAAAATATATTAGTGGTGGTTGAGCAAATTAGCTGAAACAAGACGCACTGTCCATTAAATTCTGGCACTGCGTCAGTAACGTTTCTTTTGAAAGTTTCTCTGTCCTATTTTCAGGAGCCAAAGGACTTTTACTGGCAGTCATGCTGTCTGCTATCATGAGTTCTCTGACCTCCATATTTAACAGTGCAAGTACTGTTTTTACAATGGATCTCTGGCGAAGATTCCGGCCAAATGCCCGTCAGCGGGAACTACTTATTATTGGCAGGTGCGCAAATGTGAATGTTTAACATATTTACCATAATGTTATTGCGAAAGTTATAAATTCAGAACTATAGCAAGCCTTGGATCCATTAACAAATTTAAGATGGTTATCATTTGCTTGTTTTTATATGTAGCTGTTATTCAGTACACGTATATATCATCTAACAGTCTCGATTATTTTATAATGTATGCGTACCCATTTTAGTCTGCACATAACTGACGATGCAAGAAAACTCTCATTATCCTCCATATGGCGCAGAAAGTGCATTATTAGATCAACTACCTTCATTGAGAAGCATATCTAAAATTATAGCAATTGTACTATTATCTATTAGTCAGCTCAGCTTTGTCCCAACTCAGAGGTGTTACTTAAATGAATGTTTTGCCTATGCATAAATTGCTGCATTTCTTTTCGTATCCTCAAGTGTGCACTTATCTCTGGTAAACGGTACAATGCTTTCCATGGGCATTTCTTTTTCTTCTTCGTTTTCTTCTTCTTCTTCTTCTTCTTCTTCTTCTTCTTCTTATTATTATTATTATTATTATTATTATTATTATTATTATTATTATTATTATTTCATTAACTGAGATTTCGTTTCCATCAGAATATTTGTGATCGTCATGTGCTTCATTGGTATCCTCTGGGTGCCCCTCGTTAAAGCTTCCCAAAGCGGACGACTGTTTTCCTACATGGTGGCCATGGAGGGGTACCTCGGGTCACCAATAGGGATATGCTTTCTATTGTCCATATTCTGGAAACGAACTACTGAAACGGTATGTATTTGAATTGAACAAAACATCATATCCATCGTAATAGAGTCTGAATTTTCTGTTCAAGTATACTACGACTTAGGTACGATTAGAGTCCGTTATGAACATATTGAAATGGTCTTGTTGCCCCATTTCTCTACTTTGTTTTAAAAAATTCTGATCTGCTGAATATTGCAACATATTTCCGCAATCATACTATAAAAAAACAGACTTTGGCTTCAAACAACACACGAATGAAGAAAATGCTAATCGATGAAATGAAATGACATGAAGGATCCGGCATAATAGAACAAGAGAGAAACTGTATTTACCACTGAATTGCAAAAGCAGTTTGTAGCTACAGACGTGTGGTTGCAAACATGTGTTACTGTGTGAATAATAATGTCGTGGCAAAAATGTTTTTTCTCAGTTCCCTACGCAATGGACAAAGAAACGGAAGCTTACACTTATTTTCGACAACTCTTATAGTGCACCTATTACACAGCCGTTCGTTCCTTAATACTCCCTCAACATGACCCATTTCCATATTCTTGGTGTGAGTTACTGTTGTAAATCTGAGCTTAATTGATCGCATCCAAACCTCTTCAATTTCAACTCTAAATATTCTTTATACAAGGAATAAATACTCTACCTTGTTTGGTGACCTCACAGAGAATATCCAATTTTGTTTATACTTATCTAAAACTCACTAATGAAATACGGAAAATAATTTACATTGAAAAAACAATCACTAGATTAAACTTATCTGCATTCGAATAAGGAATTTTGTTATCCAGTTTCATATAACGAAAATTGTAATATTAAAGGCCGAACCATTGCACACAGTATGGTGTATGATAACAGGCGATGGATATGTCGCGTCCTTTTTAAACGTCAAGGAACAGTTAGGAAATCAATGTCACTAATGCATTTCTATGATGAAATTTGCAATGTTCCAATGTCGCCGCCTTTCTTGTTTTAGTTTTCCAGAACTAGCGTTAATTTGGCAAAATAAACCTAACCACATGAACATAGACGTCGGCGAATTTTTTTACATCTGTTTTGGCTTTGTTTTGGAAAGAAAAAAGTCCATTTTATTGTGCTCTGTCCGAAATTATATTTTTGATAAGTGCTAGATAGGCCAGGATTAGTTATTGAATGAAGTATATTGTAGTTTGAGATTTTGCCCATATTATCGGGTCGGGTGGGGTGTGTGAAATACCGAAATATCGCTTGCATTTTGAATGCAATGTTGATTTCTTTAGTAAAATAAGGAAGATCTGTACAATTATTTGCATGAGATACTTGTGTTGATCTAGAACGTATGTAATACTAAATTTCTATATCGAAAGCGACCAAACATTTCCCTTATTTATCTCAATCAGAAAAACATTTAATCAGCATGTAGATCATATCTTGTTCTAGTAAGATATCTTTTTCTACATGAACATCCACACTCAACGAGAAATTGTTATCTGTGACATCTAGTTGCATCATATTATTCGACCAGTGATTTTCAGAGATAGGCAATATCGCCAAAAGAAAAAAATAATTTCTCATTACCTAGTTGAAAAATTCTCGATCAGTTTCAGTACAGATAAGAAGCATCCGTTTAAATAAGACTCATCCTATTCTTCCTCCATTTTTGACAAGGAAAACTATTCCAGAAAGATTTACCTCCCTTGAAAACTCTTTTTGCAAATGATACACATTATTATCTTAAAAACAAAACTAGTGTCTGATTGCTTTGGAAAGCGGATTGCTGTCAGTAATGTATTTGTATTGCCATGATAGGAGAATCCAGTTTGTTGTATTGAATTTTGCAATAACGTTCTCATTTATTTCCTTTGAAAATAAATTTCACATTTACTACCTTTGCTATGTTATTATTGCTGCCGGACTTTTCCGTGTTGATTTATGGTTCCACGTTAAAGGCAATATCGATGTTGAGTAATGGTAACATTTCTTACATACGTTTAATCAGAGGGACGGTTACCTAGACATATAACATATGTACTGTATCTACCCAGTTGTCCGTATACAGACTAGACAATGTTTTATTTCAACAAGTGTTCAAACAGATAACCTTTACTTCATTTGCCTCAAGTTTTGAAATTCTATGAGAATAGTTTCTTTTATATATTTCTTTCCACTGTGATAGACCTATCTTTCAAAGGTGGCTAAAGTCAGATTGGTTGAAAGGGTGTATTATGTCGAATATAAAGTTTATATATAGATGTTATGTACGTAATGTTGGTTGTGTATGAAAAAACCAGCTAACTAAATCGTAACTATGAAGCATTCAAAGTTTTTGTTAAATGTGGTGCAATAGAAAACCAATGTGATATTGAAGCGCCTGTTAAAGTCTCTGTTCAAGTTTGCCAAAATAGGCATTTTTGATAATCTTTACCTACTTTGACATTTAAGCCCAATAGATAGAAATACCCATTCCAAAATTTGTGTTAGGTACAAAAGGCTGTACCTTTATACCATGGGTAAAAAGTGATCCTTACGTTACGCTCAGCTCTATCCTCTCAAGCATAATTTATTTATATAATGGCCCTAAAGCGTTTCTTTCTTCTATTTTTGGTGTGGTGATATACATCCTAATTAATTATCATTTATGATATTACTTTGGATTTTTTTTAAAGTTTTTTTTCACGTTTCATAGGGAGCATTTGTTGGACTTATATGTGGGCATTTACTGGGTTTATCTCGTCTGATTGTGGAGCTTATATATCCAGCGCCCCCTTGCGGAGAGGCGGAGACACGTCCAGCCTTCCTCTACAAAATTCACTTCACCTACTTCTCACAGATCACCATGCTTATGACAGGAGTGATGATCGCACTCATTAGCCTCTTTACTACACCCAGATCTGATAACGAGGTACACTCAGCGAACTTCACTTTTCTATTTTTTGCATAACATTAGTGTTATAGCCTTGGAGTGGAAGTTGTATAATTAAATTCATCGGTCTGATTACTTCACCCAGCACAAATGATACGTGGAAAACATTACCAAAATAACTTCAGTTAGTAGTAGTAGTAGTAGTAGCAGTAGTAGTAGTAATATTTGTTGTTGTTGATGTTGTACCACAGGAGACAGAGATTTGGTATCATAAAGACATACATATATCTTATTCTGCATTCGTGCACTCTATTCTCAAATTCCTGCATCATACATTTTTTTTTAACAATATTAGCTTAAGCTTTCCGGTGTATATTCTTTTTCCATTTATCCAAGATATTTGCAAGACTAATTCGCTGGACCTTCACATGTAAATCGTTTCCATTCTTCCTCATGAGAGTAGCTTACTTCATTCCTCGTGTATAGAAATTCTCATAGGCACTTCGTATTAGTATGACTGTATGTTCTGTTGAAGCAATCTGATTATAGGAAAATAATACCTGATGACAAAATAAAACATTAAGCTCCTTTTCTTGTTTGTTAAGCAAAGTATATGTAGTAGTCTTCAAGCCTCCTAATCCAGTTTTATGAACTTTGATATCAATGTTTTAACTGCAATATTTATCTTTTTCAGTTAAAAAGTGTCACATGGTGGACTCGTCTCCATGGCACAGACGGGTTGCCTTCCTCTTACACGTCAGAAACTACAGCCTGCGTCCCAACCGATATTGACAAGAACGAAAAGGCTGATATTGACAATCTCGGTACGTTCTCTGGCTAGAACAGTTTTCTTTAATTGGTTCGACGGATAGAAACATGACAAATTACTTTCGTAACATAATAAGTACACACTGAACAGTAGAACACAAAGACAAAAGTGTTTTAACTTGTCACCTCTGTGAAACGTGAATTCAAGTCGCATACAGCGAAACACGGTATTATTCATAAGGTAAATTAGGTTACCTTGAACTATAATTTGTTGAAATGTTGATATAAAACTCGCTGTTTTCAATTTAAACAAATCAGGTTTTGACGACATATGTCGCTTAATATGCATATGGCGAATTATACATTCACCTCAATGTCAAGATGAGTATAGATTTGCTGCTTTCCAAAAGCGTTCTACATTTTGTTTGGATGGCCCAAAAGGCTATTAGCACGGACCTAGTCAAAAAACAAAAGAGCTGTCCGTTGCACACTTATGTCCATTCCTTCTCTTTGATATTACGAACTCTATTCAATATGTAGGTATACATTGTGGATGTTCTTGATTAACATGAAAGCAACCATTGACGCCATGTTAGTGTGCCTGAAAGAAAACGCATATTTGCTTCTTGAAATAGGTGCATTTCTGCATGAATTGAGCCTAACATAAACTGTCAGGAAAGAGTCAACTTCGGTCAGATGGGGAGATGAGCGAACATCATCAACAATCAAGTAATTTGAATTTATTTGCAATACAGCAGTAACAAATGAGGGTTGTTGTAACGGGGGGCTTTAAAACATTAAATCCTCCTTAATTGATTTGGCGATCGTTAACTAGGGAATGACCTCCCACAGTGTTATTGCCCAGTGTGGACGGATAGATGAAACGTTAACGGAGAGCTGAGCAAGGCAATTGAAAGAAATAAACAACTACGAGCCCCCTTTACCAATAAATAAAAATAGATTTAATCAATTAATACATAACCAAAATTTCAATTTTCAATCCAAAAGGTTTACTAAAATAAATGCAATCAGTTAATACATAATCAAAATTTCACCTTTCAATCCAACAGATTTACATTGATAGAATTTAGTTGCAGTGTTCAATTTACATCATGTTACGAGTGGTGAATTAATGAGTACAATTCCACGCTTGACAGCATCACCTGACGTCTGTCTCCTCTTATCTTGTTTCCACGTCTGATGCGTGCGCTTTGGTCCCCTTCTGACCCCTGATTATTCCTACCTCTCTTAGATGCGGATTTCCCTCTGACTCATCGGGTTTTCCTTTTACTTCTTTTCTTTTCTCGGTAGAATATAAAGCTGTTTCCTTAAATATAGAGTATGCCTCAAGCTAGACAAGTTCACCACTTATCTGTATATATATATATATATATATATATATATATATATATATATATATATATATATATAAACTCTCTTTGTTCGTATTCAGATTAGCGATTCAGACTGCATAAATTCTGACATAATGTGACCTTAACAAATACTGTCCTTTCAGATTTCTGTATTTCGGTAAGGTACCCGTTATATTAGTACGAATGACCTTAGCTCGAAGTTCATTGGCCTCGCCGAATGGCATTTGATTAGAAATTACCACGTGCCCTCTACAGACAAATGCAGCCGTATATACTAGCATACATTACTACACGTCTTATTTACATTTGACTAGTCAATTCTGTTCAATAAAATAAATGTTCAGTTACTTATGGCATAATATCCACTAAATCTAGCTACAGTAACCAATAACCTGCAACATCATTTAAGCATTGCAAATCATATATAAATATACACTTGTCATTAACTCACGATAACAATATCATCCTACACAGGAAATCAATTTATGTAATCATAAAAAATATGACACATTGAATACTAGGGTTAATTCATAAATCCCTATGGAATACTGCATATTTGCATTCTTTGGGTTACATCAAAAATTCCTATGGAATTCTACACATTGAATATTTGATTACATGCAATCCGTCAATTCTCTCAATGAACTAATAATTGTTAAATTAAAGAATTAAATTGCATAACACTCTAACATATCAACAGGATGCTACGAAATGAATACACGATACATGCGTGAATCATAAGCATATCAACACGTTTGCAAAAAAAAACAACAAAAAAAACCAAATGAAACAATATTATATGAAATTAAAATTGCGCACCTTAATGCCGTTTCTTTCCACACAAACCGTGCGTCCTAGCACTATAGCCTGTCTTCCTTTTTAAGACAGCTATCTGGCCTTTCTACGAGGGAAAACACCATTCTCAAGTTTCCCAAGGAGTTGGACCTTTTGTCTTCTCACAAGGCAAGAGTCGAGCTAAAGAATTCTGAGCAAGTGGTACCCTAAATCCCCAGTCTCCCAAAGTGTACGCATTAATTTTTTACTGACCAATCGGATATAACTGTTCCTAAAATTCTCCCCAAATAATCATGTCTTTCATCAGATTTCACCAGCCTAAAATATGCTGCAATTAGCTTTCCTTTGAAGATCAATTATTTGGCATGAAGTCCTCTTCCAACTGATATGGTCGGTAATTCTATGTACACTGTGTCACTATACCGTTACGATGACTCGGCCAATTCCACTGGAGCTGAAGCATATACCCTTTTATGTTTCAGAGATGAAATAAAAGAAATATCAGTGAACTTTCTCAAGACCTTTCCGGCTTGACTATGATGACTTCAAAGCACAATTTATTCAACCTTAAGTTTCAATAAGTCTTCAAAATTCGCCACATTACATAGGCCCCTCTTTAAGAGTAAAATCTGGGATTTTGCTCTCCGAATTTTGAAGTTGCAGTTAAGTCATTGTTTACATGTCCTGAAGTGACCTCTTCACTTCAGTATCAACTAATCTACTCATACAATCTGCTCCTACATTTGAGCTTCCTTTAATGTAACGCAATTGAACATGATTTTGCTGAAGAAATAATGACCATCTCATCAAACGTCCATTCGTCAATTTAGCTTGGGCCAAATCAGCAAGAGTTTAGTGGCCAGTTTCCAGAATAAACTTTCGCCCATACAGGTAGAGCTTGAATTTAGAAATTCCAAAGATAATCGCTAGGCATTCCCTTTCGTTAACTGAATAATTATGCAGTGGGATATAACTTCCTACTACCAGTGCAACAGGGAATAAGTTTCCATCATGTTCCTGCAGTAAAACTGCACCAAGACCACTGTCAGAAGCGTCGGTACGTAAAACAAAGTCCTTTGTCACGTCCGGTAATCTCACTACGGCGTCTGACGTCAACCTATCTTTCAATGTCTGAAATGCCCTCTCACAAGCGTCGGTCCAAATAACTTTAGTCGGAGCCTTCTTCCTTGTCAAGTCAGTCAACGGATTAGCAATAGCGCTGAAATTTGCAGCATACTTACGATAATAACCTGCAAGTCCTAGAAAAGATCGCACTTCCGTCTTTGTAGTTGGACGTGCGGCGTTCCGAAGCTGGTCGACTTTTGCGCTGTCTGGGGTTAATGTATCTTCACTGAGGGTGTGTCCTAGATACGTCAGTCTCCGAAATCCTATGTGACATTTAGAGGGTCGGGCGGTGAGCCCTGTCTGTTTGAGTCGTTTCAGAACTTTTCTCAGTAAGACTACGTGTTCTTCCCAAGTAGCTGTCGCCAACAACAAATTGTCCATGAAATTCGAAACTCCGGTCCCTCTTAAAGGTTCTAGCAGTTTCCTCATCATTCGGGTGAAAATACTGAGTGCGTTCTGGACCCCGAACGGCATGACTACCCATTGGTAGGTCCCATCTGGTGTTGCAAAGGCAAGTTTTGAATGGTCTTCCTTGCAAACTGGAATTTGCCTATATCCCTTTGACAAATCTATTTTCGAAAAATATTTGGCGTTGGTTACTCTGGCGAATATGGCCTCAGGATCTGGTAACATTTCCACCTGAAATTCCGTGATCCTATTTAATTTCCGATAGTCAACACAAAAGCGGTGTTCACCATCCTTCTTCTATACCGAAACAACTGGTGAGCTATATGCGGATTCGGCTGGTTCAATGACCCCTAAGTCAAGCATAGCTCTAATGTCGTTCCGTACAGTTTCTAACTTCGCATGAGGAAGTGGATAGGGTTTCAGTTTCACAGGCGTTTCATCCAGTAACTTCAAACTGAACTCTTCCAAGTCCGTCATGCCTGGTCTTTCGGTCAAGACACTTGCGTAGTCGTGCAGTATTTCCTCCACCTCTTCACATTGTTCTGACGTTAACGTTACGTCAAGGACAACGTCGACGTAGGTTTCATTCCTCGTCAAAGGACAAATAGGAGGTACTTCCGCCACTCCTCCGTTGTCGTCGGGTTCTTCAGTCACAACTGTAGCAACCACGAACTCAGTAGGTGACTCCCTTTCACGGTAGCGTTTAAGAAGGTTAACGTGGTACAGCTTCTCTTTATCTCCCACCTTGATGCGATAGTTCTGTGCACCCTTCTTTTCCGTTACAACGAACGGTCCTGTCCATGATACTTGGAGTTTGTTGTGCTCCAACGGTAACAACAACAACACCTTGTCCCCCACTTCAAACTTACGTTCCTTCGCCCTCTTGTCATAGTACTTGGCTTGACGTCCCCGTGCGTCACAGAGATTCTTCTGGGCGAAGTTGCAAACTTCCTCCAACTTGTTACGGAGATCAACAACATACTGATACGTTGTTTGTACATCCTCGGATGCCTTTTCATCCGTCCATAACTGTTTCAATACAGCCATGGGTCCTCTCACTGTCCTCCCATAGACTAGCTCAAAAGGTGAAAATCCTAGACTAGCTTGGGGTACTTCGCGGTACGCGAAAAGTATCGCGGGAAGGTATCGATCCCAGTCCCTAGGTCGACCTTCGCACAACTTCTTTAGAGCTTGCTTCAACGTCCCATTGAAACGCTCTACTAGACCATTGAACTGCGGGTGATACGGGGTAGTAGTCAGGTGCCTAATGGAAAGTAACCGGTTCACTTCTTCCATCACCTGACTAACAAACTGCGTCCCTTGGTCAGTTAGTATTTCGTCAGGAACACCAACTCTAGACCAAACTAGCTTCAGTCACCGTAACTGAATCAATGTTCTTCAACGCAACGGCCTCCGGGTATCGGGTAGCATAATCAACAATCGTTAACACATAACGATTACTACTTTCTGACGCAGGCTTTATCGGACCTATCAAATCCATAGCCACCCTTGAGAAAGGTTCATCAATCAGAGGGGTGGTTCCTAGTGGCACTGGGCGATGTGAGGTCTTAGGTGCCACCCGCTGACACTTGACACACGACAGACAAAACCTCCTTACATCCCCATACACACCTGTCCAATAGAACTCCCTCACCAATCTATCTCTCGTCTTTGCCACACCCATGTGACTACCGAGTAGACTCTCGTGTGCTAGCCTAAGCACTTCTTCTCTCTTAGACCGAGATACAATTACCTGCTTATACCTCTCGGCCCCTTTCCGGGCGTATCGATACAAGATACCCCGCTTCAGTGCGAACTCTACCTCACCGTCAGGTAAGTTCCGCACGGACTTCTCCTTTGCATACCCGTGTATCCTGTTTAGGGTAGAATCTTCCTCTTGAAGTCTCCTTAATTCACCAGGTAGCAAATTATCTATGGGCGAAATCGAGTGGTTCAGCGGCTTCGACTCTGATCTTTGCTTCATAGACCTCGTCTCTACGGACCACACGTGTAAGGGTGTACACGTCATAGGATTAGGCTGTGGCAACACATACCTACATCCTAAAATTACGTCATGCGATAACCCTGACAAGCACGCTGTTTGAATTCGTCCTTTCACGTACAGCGAATCAAGATCGATGTAAACAACTGGAAGGGAATCTTTACTCCTATTAGCAATTGAACCCCGACTGTCTCACCTGTATAATCAGCAGGTTTAACAAATTAGCTATCCACCAAAGCTAGGTAGTAGTAGAGGAAATTGAGACTTCTAGCCCCAGGACCTCTACCCACCCTTCAAACAAATACAAATTTCCATCTCGGAGACCCACCAACCCCTATCCCAACAACGACTAAAGTTTTTAGCTAGGAGATTTCTAGCCCTGGGACCTCTACCCCCCCCCCTTTAAACAAATCCATATAAGAGACCCACCAACCCCTATCCCAACAACGACGGCTTTTCTTTGTGAATTTATTCGCTGGAGTTAGAAGGTAAGTGAAACATTATTTCTAAAGTTTAGACAAAATTTCATACCCTATCATTAACATACTTTTTTGGATAATCTTTTTCATACCTGCTGACTCTCATTGGTAGAATATATGTTAACATACTGTCAATAAAACGAAACTCGCGTATTAAATTGTCCATATCATATTTTATACCCCGTAAGCAAGATCGTATCTGATCAAGTAATTTTTTATAAGTGATACTAGCTGTTTTGCAGGCATTTTTTTAGTCACAAGTCGAGGTTCAGTTTTTTTACACGCTATTGCAAGAGAAACACCAACACCAGATATTATTAACAAAAACGGATTTAATGATGCTCTACTTGAAATTATACCAGAGCAGGTCATTAACAACGGTAAATATGATATTATCCGAAGTATTTTGCTATAGTATTTGTAACATTTTTTCACGCACCAAAGTTTTTTATGATAATATCTGTAATATTGTATTAGTGCGTCCACATCTTGTTTTGGAATTTTCTCTGAAATATGATCAAAATCGTTGATCTGTTTTTTATTATACAATATTTGCTTACAGATTTTATGCAATATCAAAAACTGTACCACCAACAATTGAATCAAGAAATTCACGAAACTTATTATTGTCAGCTATAAAATCTCTGTACTTGTCATAAACATCTGACAAAATATCCTTATATCGTTCATCCGTCAATACCTCATTTTTCTTTAACCAACTGTAAGAATCAATCGTAATTCCTACTTCACGTTCATAAAAATCTACTTCATTTACTAAATTACCGTATTCTCTTTCTGTTTCATCAATAAACCCAAGTACCAAGCTTATTTGATTCAAAGTAAAATTTTTGAGGACAAGATATTGTCTGATAATTGCATATGCGACTATGAAATTTATCAGCATTAGTTTTTTGTAGTGATTTTCGTCCAATAATGTTAAGACCAGTAGAAGCATTTACTTTAAACAATAATGTATCGTATTGTCCTGTAAATATTTTCTCGACTTCGTTGTAATAATTTCGTAATGAAAATTGTCTAGAGCGCTGGATCGATGGAGGTGGAACATCATCTTCTTCACTAATGTCGTAATAAGAATTAAAATTTGCTCCAAATATTATTTTATTGACATTTTGAAAAATTCTATTTGCTTAAGATAACTGAGATTATTAATTTCATCGTCAAAAATTTTTATTATCTTTAATGATCTCTCAAGAATAATCGGATCAAATTCTGGATCTTTTTACGCATCATTGGTAGAAGTGCGTTCGAGTATGCTTTTATGATTGACTCCGTATCCGCTGTCATAGTAACTATTTTAACTAGGGTTTCCTTGTCGTGGTAGTACATACCGAGATACTTAAAAATTTCTCGTTTTTAAAAACTATTATATAACTCCTTGTTCTTTTTTATTCTTATTATCCTAGATTCCGCTAGTTTGTTAAGACGATCATGGTTATCATTTATTTTTTCCTCCTGTGCTATCCGAGTTAATAAATCTGATCGTATTATCAAATCTATATTTTTTAAATCAAGCTCAAGCAATATTTTTTTCAACAGGATTTCAGCTTGTTTTTGTTCTTCCAGACAATCATCAGGATGACAGTATCTGCTTATAATATCAAAGTTTTCTATTGCTTTTACTAGTTGTCGTCCTCGCATATGCATAACAATAATAAAAAAAATTTCTTCATCTGATAATGGAGAATTTATCATTGCAATTGTAAAATTTTTAGTAGTATTTATCACACGTGCTGCTAGTGATTTTTTTCCAACATCTTTTTTAGGGTTAAAAATATTATCATAAAATTCTCTCGCAATAGTTATAATTGCTGGTTCTGACACTTATTTTATAACGTTAGATTAAATTTGATCATATATTGTGTATATGTGTAATGCTGTCAGCCATGGAAACGGGTGTTCAGCAGCAATAACATAAACTCGAAAATATAAGTACTTGTTGACAGTCTTCTCTATTGGAATTGTAAAATATTGTGTTGTTGAAATATACGTGTTTTGTGTAGTATACAGTATTGTCCAGTTGATATCATCGTTTGATCCTTCCAATTGCCAATTATAAATTCGACCAACACTAGAATTTAATCGACCTCACAAATGAAATTGCCAAATAGAAACTGCAATAGGATATTTGATTTTAATCCAAAAGTTTTCAACTTCTCCGTTGGTGGTCCATTCCTGTCTATCAGAGAAAGCGTAATGAGGATAATTTTCAGGATAAACCCAACACTATTTTTAGTTCGTTTTATACCACCAGACAGACTGTCAACATACGCTTTATTTGTTAGATCATTAGGGTTAACTGGAACATATGTCGTAGTTATTTTTTTTGTCTCTCATGTTTATGTTACATGACATTGGTCCACCGGATTTATTAAAATATGGGGTAAGTTCTTCTTTCAACTGAGCATAACTAATAGCATCAGTTTCATTAGCTAGTGGTGAGGTTGTTGGTAATCCAGTTATTTTTGAATTTGACATAGACAGGTTACCTGTGATTGTGTCACCGGCTTTGTTAAGCTTATTATCGTCAACAGATTTTAATTGCGCATAACTTACAGCTTGTGTTAAATCTGATGGTGGATATACAGTTTCTAACCCAATAATGTTTTTACTGGACATATTGATGTTACCTGTGACAGTCCCACCAGTTTTATCAAGTTTGTTATTATCCACGTACTTCAACTGTAAATAACTTACCGCTTGGGTTTGCTGGCGGATACGCTGTCTCCAAATTTATAAAAAAAAATTCCTGACATATCCAAGTTACCGCTTAAAATTCCTCCTGTCAATGATAGTTTGTTATTATCGATCGTTTTCAGTTGTGAGTAGCTCACCACTTGTGTGAGATCGACTCTTGGTTTGTCAGCGGAAACAGATCCTGTAAGTGTTGTTCCAAACTTTGTGTAATAGGTCATATTATGTAAATTATATAACATAAAATTATATAACAATGGCGAAGATATTAAATTTTGATACCGAACGATTAATCAAGCATAAACATAATAACGAACTTCCTGATTGTCATTATCTTATTGTTGGTCGTACAGGATCAGGTAAAACAAATCTGTTATTAAATCTTTTGCTCAACAATAACTTTAACTACGATAAGGTATATATTTGCACAATTAACCCTCAACAGGATAAATACAAATTATTGAGCGAGTACAAACATAAACTTCGTGATGAGCTTGACGCTGGCGATGATATATTTTTAATAAAACAACCAGAAGAATTAATTCCAGCTGACGAACTGATTCATCCGAGCATAAAATAATCGTGTTTGACGATATTCCGTTAAAAAACGAGGAGATGAACAAGATCAGATCTTATTTTTCATTATCGCGTAATAAAAGATGTAATTCGGTCTATCTTGAGCAAGGCTTTTACAACGTTGACAGATTTACTAGGCGAAATACAGGATGTTTTATATTATTTCCTGGACTAGATAATGTTGATGTAAGAAATATTGCAAACGAACAATGCGGTGATGTAACGAAAGATAAATTTATTGAATTATATCATCAAGCAACAAAAGACAAATACAATTTCTTTTTATTTGATAAGCTAGCGCGTGATCCGGCTAAGATGTTTCGTTGTTGTATTGACTCGTTTCTATAGACAAATTTTGTAGAGCGTATAAAAAATAATGGATAAGCATAAAAAAATCGAGTTACTAAAGAAGTTTATTGAAACTCGAGCAGCTTTTAAGAAGAAAGTGGAAGAAGCTCGGTTTGGACAAGTTCAAGCGGAGCAAGAAACTGCTAAACTTTTTAAACCTGTTACCGAAGCAGTACTTGGCAAGCAACCAGAAATATCTGCATTATCTGCAGACGAGTTTAAAAAATTACAAGAAAAAGGTTTGTTAGGTTTACTCGGAGAAAGATCGAAAGATGAAACTAAAAAGATTGCAGCGGAACTTGTGAGAAACATTGCTGATCCTGCTGCACCACAAGCTGAATTTGACAGATTAATAACCAACCCTCTTTTACTTCAACATGCGATAACAAGACTGACGGTTAATCCAGTAGGGTAAGGAGGTTAATAGAAAATGTGTCAAGGCAAACTAAAGAAATAGCTGAAGAACAAAAAAGAATAACTGAAGCTACCGTAGAAATGATTCCTACTAAAGAGCAGATAACACGTTATAGAAAAAAAGTTAGAGAAAAAATAACTGAACACGAACCAAATAATTTTATTAAAAATATTTGATGATAAACGAACTTGATGATTTTAACAACATTCTAGAATGGAATGATGACGATTACGATAAAATAGAGGGAATTTTAGTAAATAAAGTTGAGAATTTTCCAATAGCTGAAGAAGCGCTTAAAGAAGCTAACACAAATGAAGAAATGCGTGATGCGTCGCATAGAATGAGAGACGGGGTTATTGCTGAGATTTTAGGTATAACGGTAAATAAATACAGAAACAGAGAAAAAGATTATGGTAAAGGTTGGAATTTTAAAAGACTATTTGATAAGTATGAAAGCGAACGAGATAAAACATTACCAGAGGAAACCACTGGATCTGGTGTTCAAGGTTATACATCAAACGCAGAAATAGTTGACCGACTTATGTTGTTGATATCATCGAAAGAAGCTGGTAATAAAAGCACAGAAATCGACAGCGAAATTGTTGATATATTAGATCATCTTAGATCGAGCGGATTGCTGACATCAGACGAGTACGAAATTTTACACAGCGATCTTATCTAACAATATTAATATAATGTCACTAACATCAACAACATTATTACTTGATTCATCGCAAACAACAGGAAAGAGCGCACACTTTTCTGTTTATTACAATCCGCCAATAGAACTAGATCCTGAAAAACAGTATGAGATTGGACTCATTTCCTGTACAGCATGGTATTCTATAGCTAATGTAAAAACTGGAGTAAATGATGAATTTTCATTTACTTCAAATTTAAATTTCGGAACTACATGGACAACATTTAAAATTCCACAAGGAGCTTATAACATCACTGATCTAAATAAAACAATAAAAGAGCTTATAACGAAAAATAATGGTGTCGCTGACGATTTTGAGCTGACACCAAATTATAACATATTACGAGCTAGGATAACATTTAAAAATATGATTCTTAATTTTTACTCGCAAACAAGTATCGCACCACTGATAGGATTTCTTAATGAAAGTTATGCTGCTTATGAACGAACTATGACGTATGACGGTGAACTGCCAGTAAATATAACTGACGTAAACACAATATTAATAAATTGCTCTATTGCATCTGGATCTTACTCAGCCCAGGGTAGTAAGGGACAAACAATATACAGTTTTTCACCAAACGTTCCACCAGGATCTATCATGCAAATTACTCCTAGACAAGTTATTTATTATCCGATTAATCTTGAAAATCAAATAACAAGTATAACAATGCAACTAACAGATCAATCAGATAGACAAATAGATCTTAACAACGAAATCGTCACATACTATTTACACCTACGCACTGTATAAATCAGCGATAGCGTAGCTAAGTCGTTGCGTAATCAATTTTGTGAGCCTATATTTTATAAACAAAGTTGAGACAAAAAAAAATTTACAAGAGAAAAATCGTAGGTGGATTTTTTGGAAATATACTTACTAAAATTGTAGAAAATGTCCCAGGAATAACGCGTAAAGTAGCACCAATTGCGCTTGATGCGGGTAAAGCTTTTGCGACAGGGGTAGCTAGTTCAGTAGGCACTGCAGTAGGACAAAAGATCGCTGATAAGATTAGAGGCAGCCCACCTTCAAACGCGGAAATAAAACAAGCAATATCAGATATTGCGCCAACAAAAGAAACAAAACGAGCTATGATAGCTACAACAAAAAAATTATTATCACCGCGTGGTGAAGAAATAGTACGTAAACTTGTAAAGAAAACAAAACCGATGACTCCTGCTGCTTTTTGATTATATGCCACACAGTTTTGTGTGGATTATAAAAATAATGTCAGCTAAAAATTATCTCGATCTTGCTGAAGAATACGATACTGACGACGCTGTAACAGAAACTCGAATACGTCGAGTATCTCGATGAAAACTCAAGTGAACCAAATAAAGCTGGTGTTAGGACTTTTAACACAAGAGATGAGGACGTGTTTCTACTGCCGCAATGGGCATAGTTAGATGTGCGTGGCCAAATTATGACAGTAGCTGATCCACCTGCTCCAATTGCAGCTGGTGCAGAAATTGCGCTTGTCGATAACGGTTGGAGCTTGTTTAAAAGTGCACGATATCAACTGTCCAGTCAAACTGTAGAAGATATTTCAATGCACTTGCCTATAGCAAGTACAATACTTAATATTGTCTCTTTCAGCGACGATTATTCTAGATCAGTGGCCACAAACATGATGTGGTTTAAAGATACCTCACTCGGGACAACTGCCTCAGGCGAATTTATTTCAAGTGGTGCTTTTACACACGGCGCTAACGCTGCTGCAGATGCTGCGATTGCTAGAGATTTCCTTATAGCGAATGCTGCAAGATTTGATGTAGCCGCACCAGGTGCAGATGCTGATGCCGACGCCACAAGAGCTTCACTTACTGCTGCTTGCAATAATCTTGGTATAACTCCACCAGGTGCAGCCGCAGATGGTGTTGCGATGTTAAATTTAATAAACGGCGTTATTAGTACACGTAACATAAGATACAACGAGGGATTTGCCAAACGAAAAGCATTTTCCGCAGAATCTCGCCAAATAACAATGATGCTTCTGTTAAGTACAATCTTTGGATTTTGCTGTGAATACAACAAAGTTTTTCGAGGAATAAAACATACACTTATTTTAGATCGAGCTGATCAAAACGACTGTATAGTTCATGCCGCTGGAGTTGCTGCAGGACAGTTTGTTATTACAAGATTAGCGTTATGGATGCCACGAGCTGTCCCCTCTGTAGCTAAAACGATGGAGCTCGAATCATTATTGACGGCGTATACAAAAAAGATATACTTCCAGCAAAACAGAATTTATCAAACAGCAATTCCTAACGCAACTGATTACAACTACAGCTAGCAAACAACTACCTCGACACTTGTTCGTTGTATTTCAACGACAGGCACGTCGAAGTAATCAAGAAATGAACAATTCCATATTTGATAACCCTGACGTTAGACGAATATTTGTTAGAGTAAATTCTAAACAATATCCCGAACGTGCAATCGAATGCAATTTTGCTGCAGACGCCATCAGAAACGTATCTCGGCCGTATACGATCCTTATGGAGGCTATGCAAAAATATCAGGACGCAGACAGTGGATCTCAAATATCAGTAGAAGAATTTCGATCACTCTATCCTATCTTTTATTTTGATATATCAAAGCATTCCGGACGAGTTATCGGATCAACTGCTGATATTGAGGTCACCTGGACACTTGGCGTACTGCCAGCCGAACAGTATAACGTATATGCGCTAGTTGTCAGTGATAGATTCTTGACAATTGATGCAACTAAAGGAAGAATGACTGTACAAGTTAAATCTAACAACCTTGATATAAAATAATGAAAACCAAGTACATAACTCGAGAAATATACTTAACGCCCGGTCTAGTTGAAAAATTATCAGCAGCTGTTGCTAAACGCCGTTCTGTTTCTTTAATGATATCTCTGGAGACTTCAAATAAAACAGTGGTTAAATTAATGCTAACTCAACAACAAATCGATAAACTTGATAAAAGAAAACCGTTTGTTCTTAAACTACCTGTTTCGCAAGTAACAGCAATGTCAAAACATGGCGGATTTTTTGGACCAGAACTTTCTGTGATAGCTAGCGCAATACCAAAAATGTTACCTATAATAGGAACACTTGGACTAGCGGCTGCGTCAGGGGCAGTATCTGGCGCAACGAAAAAAAGCAGTTGAAGGTCGTAGAATCAAACAAATCTATCGTTAGTTTTTATGTAACAATAAAAATTAAATGCCAGCTAGAAAAACAAAATCGTCGAGAAAAAGGAAAACAAAGCGTCCTCGAACAAAACAAGGAGGATTTATTCCAATAGCTCCACTACTAGCGGGATTAGCGGGAAGTCTTCTTCCGAACCTACTAGGAATCGGACGTGGAATGACCCTACCAGGTACCAGACGCTATTGATAACGATGTCGTCGTTGCCGTTGAGCAATTTTGATATAATTAAAAAATTGAATGACGTTGTCGGATTTCGCGGAGTATTTTCTAAGGACGAACTTGATGACGTACCAGCAGGTGGTTCGTGCATTGTAAACATAGAAAATTTTAACGATGGCTCAGGCACTCACTGGGTTGCTGTCTATGATAATAATTATTTTGATTCGTTCGGACTTCCTCCGAGCGATCTTATAAAAAAAATATATTTTTAAAAAATTTAAAAATATAAATTATTCGTCTAATCAACTACAACCGATTGGAACATCAGCTTGTGGTTATTATTGTATCATGTTTATCCGACAGATGTCAAAAGATCCTAATTTTTTAAAGTTTGTTTTACAATTTGATAAGCAACCTTCTCACGAAAACGATGCGATTGCAGTTAATTTTATTTAAATTTGTAAATATAAAAATTTCAACATACTGTCTCAAATGTAAAACTAAAACAGAAAATAAAAATGAGATAACGGAAAAAACAAAAAATAATAGAATAAGGCTAAAAAGTATTTGTATTGTTTGTGGTAGAAAGAAAAGTATGTTTCTGAAAAAAAAACAAGTAGCTGAGATGTTAGGATCTGGGATAGATAAGGCTATTTTAGTTGATGATTAATCAGTTGGATTTCTTGGGTTTTTTTAGGGTCAAACCTCGAGCAGATTTATGCTTGATGTTTAGATTTTATTGATAAAACTGTAAAATGTTAGGTGAAAATCAGAAGAAAAAAAACAGTAAAAACTGTAACAAAATAAGAATTTTTAATGATAGTTTTTACAGTTTTCTAAAAATCAAATACAAAAACGCTCGAGGTTTGACCCTCAAAAAACAAGAAATCCGATCGATTTTCTCTTGCAAAATTGACTAAATTAGTCAAAATTTGATAGAAAAACAGTATTTTTTACAGATTTTCTCTTTCTTATAATATTTGTTTTGAAACATAATAAAATAAAATGAAATGTAATTGTGATTGTGATAAAGATCTTTGTATCAAACAAGATAAAATCGTCACGTACTGTAAATTATGCAATCGCCTTAAGGTAATTGGCAGCGGAATTGACATTCATAAATTTATTGGAAAATTACCGAAACCAAAAGGCGGTTGGACATTGCCAGGCCATAAATATACTGGACCTTATAATCCACTAGACAAACAACTTGACGAGAACGATAATCCATTGCCAGGACAAGAGCCTTATAATCAAGTTGACGCAATACCGATGCGTCATGATATCTGCTACCGTGATATCGAACGTACTGACAACGTTCGTGCAGAAAGCTCAAAATCAGATTGTGATAAAGTAATATTAGATGAACTTCGTGATATGAAACCTGTAAACATGAGAGAACGATTTGATAGAAAGTTTGTTCAGGGTTTTATTGGAGCAAAATATAAATTAGGTCTCGGAAAAGAATTATATGATGATCTTGCCTCAGAGCTACACAAACCTAAAAAAAATGTTTCTGCGACTTAAGTTGTCGCAAATGCCGTTGATGATATCTGGCAATAGATTTAGTTGATGTGTCAAATCTTGCTCAGTTTAATGAAAACAAAAGATATCTTTTTAAGGTTATAGATGTTTTAGCAAATATGCTTTTAGTGTACCTGTTTCAGATAAAACAGGAACGTCGATAACTGATGCATTAAAACAAATAATAACAAGCACAGAAAGAAAACCGAACAGAATCTGGACCGATCACGGAGCAGAATTTTTTAATAAAATATCCGAGCAGTTTTTAGAACAAAATAACATTTAAAAATATGTTACAGGAAATGAGGGAAAAAGTGTCGTAGTTGAAAGATTTAATCGCACACTAAACGAGCTGATACATAAACATTTGACAGCTAAAAATGCAAACAGGTATATCGATGACCTTTCTTAAATCGTTGATAAATATAATAACACAAAGCACAGATCAATAAAAATGTCACCAAATGACGCAATTAAAAATTCAATATTAGCAAACGAAAATATGTACCGCAGACATAAATTTAAAGTTGGTAATAAAGTTAGAATTACTCTGACAAAAAAAAATATTTGAAAAAGGATTTACTCCGAACTGGAGCGAAGAAGTATTTGTGGTTGATAAAGTACTTTTAACAATACCTGTAACATATGCACTAAAAGTTTTATTAGGTGAGCCTATAACTGGTAGTTTTTACGAACAAGAACTACAAAAAACTGAACAAGATGATTTCGTTATCGAACGAGTAATAAAAAAGCTTGGCAATAAAAGCCTCGTCAAGTGGCGCGGGTATAGCGATAAATTTAATAGTTGGATACCAACCAAACAAATTATGAAATAATGTTTCTGTAGATTTCCTCGTACTTATGTTTAATAGATTTACATTTTACTGGTTTACATAACGATATTAGATATTCTCTGCGATCGTCAGAGATCGTCATTAAGTTAAAAATCTTGACAAATATAAAATCGAATTTTATATTTTTTTGTCGGTCTGGAATTTTAATGTTTAAAAAGGGTTTTATCAGCCGCCAAAACGATTGATTCTCATCTAGTGTAAAATTAAATTTCAAAATTTTTTTTGTAATATGATATTTTACGTTATATCGACTAGTTGTCGGTCTGCTGTAATTTTTTAAATCAACTACACCTACAATCTCGTTTTGTTCATCGTCGTTGTAAAATAAAATGTCATTCTCTGTATAACCAACCGACCTATCGTCAGAGATTATTCTCGGGGTAAAATTTCTTGAGACATCATCTCGTTCGCAATTGTATAGCGGGGTAAAAGTATCGTCCGCGATTACATCGCTGGCGTAAATATCAGCAAGTCGTTTCATCAAATCCATTTTATAATATATTTTTTATCTAATTTATTGTTATAAGATGACTAACAAGGTAAAATGTCATCAAAAAGTTAATATATTAAATTATAACGAACTAGCTGAAGCAGTGAGAAAATGTTTGTTAGGGTGTAATTCTTATTCTGTCGACGTTATTGTTACGCAAGGCGATTCTAATAAGATTCTGCTAACAGAGGCAGAAAAAAGTAAATTTAATGATAGCGCAATAATGACGCTGAAATTTGATAAAGATGATATTATAGAGTTTGCTCACAATTGCTTAACTAAAACCGAGCTAGCAAATATATTTAATCATCGTACCTAAAGATAATCCAGGCACTGTGTTCGCTTGAAAAAGTTGATTTCATTATTCTATCGGCAACAAATTTTACTGACCTGGAATTTATCTTGTAGTATTTAGCAGCAGATGAAATCGATTTAAATTTGATTTCCTCATCTGTTTCGAGATTAAATGAAACAACAGGTTTTACCGGACATCTAAAATTGATACTGTCACCTCGTCCTTTTCTCACATTTTCCTGCTGGGTAACTAGTTCTAAATTTTCCAATCGATTGTCAGTCTTTACGTTATTGACGTGATTAATCACAAGACCATTAGGTATAGGTTCGTTAAACGTTTCGTAAACAAAACGATGGTTAAGATAACTAACTTGATCGGTTAGTGTTCCTCTGACAGTTATTCCAAGATAACCATTGTTATTTATTCTTCCTAGCACTTTTTTGTTTTTCTTCTTCGAATAATTCCCTTATCATTTGCCTCGTATAAATCAAATACCGGATGCGGTTGAAACTCACTTTCTAAAGATAAGTTTTCAATGTTATCATCGGTAACTGCGCTGTTAACATGATGTACACGTTCTCCTTCTGGAATTTCGTCACAGAACAAAGTGTAAATAAAATCTTTCTTTAACATTTCCGGTCTCTCAGCATTATCACCTTTAACGCTAATCTTATAACCTGCTGGCGTTGCTTTTCCAAACGGTTGTCCGTATTTGATATGTATCACCGACCCTAACATATTACCAGCATACAAGTTGTACTTGGGGTGAACGTAATAATACTCTTGCTCGTTTGCGCTTGTCAAATTTTGTGTCATTATTTCTATAAGCATTTTATATCTCTAATTGATTTTTCAACTGGCGTGCGGTGATTTATCGATCGAACAATTAATTAGAGATATAATATTACACTATTATATAACAAGGCTAAAATTACGTGATATAGCCAAGAAAAGCCTTATGGGAGAACCTGAAAAAATAGCGACTGCTTTTACAGGATTTGACAACAGTTATCGGTTTGATAAAAAAATTGTACTGGTAAATTTCATTGCAACAAATCTCTATCATTTGCTAGAGCCATCTGTAAAACATGAACTTGAAAAACATAAGGGTTTGAAAATATTAGTGCAATATCACGTTATATTTTCAAAGCTACTTGTGACAGGATTCGACTAACGAGGAAATTGCAGACCCTTACATCAACGCAAAATCAAGGCGTGTTTTGCTTGGAACTAATCTTTCATCACTAGCTGATGAAATACACCAGGAAATTTGGAAAAAGATAGAAGAATTTACCGAATCAGGTTCGGGTTGTAAGTTTGAAATTATTACTGAAATTTTATTTCACACAATAAAATATAACGTATTACGCGGTAGTTCATATATTGACCTACAACAAAAAATAAAAAATGCTGTATAAACGTAAAGAACGTCGATAACAGATGTTTTCAGTGAGCTATTTTTTCTGCGCTATTTCCAGCAGAAAAACACGCTGATCGCGTTGACAAGTATTTTAGTCACGTATCAAAATTAAATTTAATGGCATTGACTTTCCAGTTGCAGAAAATCAAATACCAACGTTTGAAAAGCAAAATAATAATATTTCAGTTAACGTTTTTGGTCTTGACGATCATGAAAACGTCTATCCGAGATATATTTCAGAAAAAGTTTCACAATCGACAATAAACTTGCTGTTTTATAAGAATCATTACGTTTGGATTAAAAACTTAAATGGACTAGTTGGCAGACAATATAGTAAATAAAACAATAAAAAGTTCTTCTGTTATCGCTGCTTGCACGGTTGCTCTGACAATGAAAAATTACAAAAGCATTTACAGTACTGTAGTGACGTACAACGAATAACAATGCCGTCCAAAGAAAATAGTTTATTACAGTTTGTCAATAATAAGCATAAATTAAAAATTCCTTTCGTTATATACGCTGATTTCGAGTGCTTGCTTCAGACTGTACTTGGCGTAGAAAATAATCCTATCAAATTGAGTACAAGAAAAACTCAATCATGTTCCATGCGGAGTGGCGTTCAAGATAGTTTGTTGTGATGATTCGAGTTTATCTAAACCAATCAAATTATATCGTGGTAAAAATCCAGCTGTTTGGCTTCTCAAGCAGTTAATTAGCGAAGTTGATGATATATTTAATCGTTTAAAAAGAATAACTCCAATGATAAAACTGACATCTCAACAAGAATCTGATCACGGAATTTTGTCATATTTGTGAAAAAGCTTTTGACTCGCCTGATAATAAAAAAGTACGTGACCATTGTCAGTTGACCGGGCAATATCGTGGAGCGGCTCATGATAAGTGTAATTTAAAATTTCACGCTCCAGATTTTATTCCAGTTGTTCTTCACAATTTCAGAGGATATGATAGCCATATTATGGTAGAAGCTTTTGGTGATCCTGAAATAAAATCTCTTTTAAAACTTGATAACGTGATCAAGTGTATTCCAAATAATTTTGAAAGGTATTTGTCAGTTACTTTAGGTAAGTTGCGTTTTATTGACAGTTTTCAGTTTACATTAGTATCGTTAGAAGATCTTGTAGATAATGCTGTAAAGGCTGGTAGTGAGATTGATAACTTACAAGATTGTTTTGGAGATAAATTTAATCTATTGACTAAAAAAGGAATATTTCCGTACGAGTATCTCGACGACTGGAGTAAATTTGATGAAACATCTTTACCTGACAAGGATAAATTTTATTAGCAACTTAAAATTGAAAGTATAACTGATAACGAGTACAATTACGCGCAAGATACTTGGAAAAAATTCGATTGTAAGACGTTTGGTGATTATCATGATTTGCATTTGAAAACTGATGTGTTATTGCTAGCAGATGTATTTGAAAGTTTTCGAAAAGTGAGCTATAAACATTACGGACTAGATCCTTGCTGGTATTACTCTTCCCCTGGGTTATCTTGGGATGCTCTGTTAAAGTTTAGTAAAGTAAGGTTAGAATTACTGACTGACGTTGATATGTTCAATTTCATCGAAAAGAGTATCAGTGGCGGTATTAGCGTTATAACAAAAAAGTGTTCGGAGGCAAACAATAAGTATATGAAAGAGTACAATCCTAAGCTTCCTTCGAAGTATATAATTTATCTAGATTATAATAATTTATACGGTTATTCTATGTCCGAACCAATGCCTTTTGGTGGATTTCGTTGGATTACACCTGAACAGTTTCTAGTGGAAACAGAAGAAAAGATACCTGACGATGTTTCGTATTTCGTTGAAGTTGATCTCGATTATCCTATTTCGCTACACAATTCACACAACGATTATCCTTTCTGTCCGGAATCAATGATAATTAATTATAGTATGTTATCTCAAGAACAACAAGCGATAGCATCACCAAGACAAAATTTTATGGTAAAAAAACTAGTACCAAATTTACTCGATAAGCGAAATTATGTTTTGCATTATATAGTTTTAAAACAAGCAGTAGTTGCTGGCCTTGTTTTGAGAAAAGTTCGTAGAGTTTTAAAGTTTAATCAGTCACCTTGGATGAAAGGTTATATTAACTCAAACACTTCGAGAAGAGCTGTAGCGAAATCCGATTTTGGAAAAAACTTCTTTAAGCTTATGAACAATTCCGTTTTTGGTAAGGCAATGGGAAATATTAGGAAACAAGTAAATATCGAGCTAGTTAATGATATCAACCGCCGAAATAAACTTGTGTCAGACGATGATTTTGTCAGTATGAAAACTTTTAATGAAAATCT
The DNA here is from genome assembly GCA_016617855.1 of Megalonaias nervosa. NCBI lineage: Eukaryota > Metazoa > Mollusca > Bivalvia > Unionida > Unionidae > Megalonaias > Megalonaias nervosa. Next base: position 8,308 of record JAECUM010022708.1, on the reverse strand, counting down.
TGTCGCAATACAGCGACGAAAAACAAATCTAAAACTAAACAAGCCGATTTACGTTGGAGCTTCCGTGTTAGATTTATCGAAGTGGCTCATTTACGATTTTCATTATAATTTTGTTAAGAAGCAGTGGCCGTCAAGTAGATTATTGTTTACTGGTACTGACTCGCTCGTGTATGAAATCGAATGTGAGGACGTCTATCAGGACATTTACGATAACCGACATCTGTTTGATCTTTCCGATTACCCTCGTGACAGTAAATTTCATGATGACACAAATAAAAAGGTTATTGGTAAGTTCAAGGATGAAATGAGCTCGCACATCATCAAATATTTGATTGGATTGCGCAGTAAAATGTACGCGGTATTGCTAGACAATAATAAAATAACGAAACAAGCAAAAGGTCTGCCTCGCGAGTTTGTTAAAAAATTTATGGAATTTGATGATTACAGGTACGCACTTGACGGCAGCATTAGTTTTATAAGAGCAATGGCTATTCGAACAAATCATCATAAACTTGAAACAGATGTTATTATCAAACGCGGATTGCGTAATTTTGATGACAAACGTTATTTCGAAAATGGAATAGATACATTTGCATTTGGGTATTGTTTTGATGATAGATCTATACTCGATATTATATTTTCATCAGACGATATACCTGACATTATATTCGATGACTAGGTATGAAATTTTGTGTAAACAACAAAAATAATATTTGAAAATTTGACAGTGACAAATAGCTACAATAGCAAGATCAAATATTTAATGATAGACGGCAAACAGTTGACAGTTGAAATTAATAATGAAATATCAGGTATATGTTCAGCAGCAATACGTTGCTGGTGACAAGCTAAAACTTTCACTTATCAGATCTGGTGACAGCGAGTATTTCAATTACCTTGAACAACTGAGCCAGAAGTTGTCAGCAGGATTTAAAAACTTTCATGATCCGATCAGTCAACAAAAATATACTAAACTTATCATCGATCTCGATCGGTCAAAAGTATATTTCATCGACAAAAAAAAATATCCACTTAACAAGCTGCAAATAAAGGATTTGTTCGAATGTCGTCGCTGTGTGAGCGGCAAAGTAAAATTCTGCCTCTTTTATCGCGATGATGAAATATTTCTAATATCAACGGTTGAAATATTGATAATTGGTGATGAAGTCTAAACTTTAGAAATAATGTTTCACTTACCTTCTTACTCCAGCGAATAAATCCATAAAAGAAAAGCCTACGCGGAATTTGTATTTGTTTGAAGGGGGGTAGAGGTCCCAGGGCTAGAAATCTCCTAGCTAAAAACTTTAGTTGTTGTTGGGATAGGGGTTGGTGGGTCTCCGAGATGGGAATTTGTATTTGTTTGAAGGGTGGGTAGAGGTCCTGGGGCTAGAAGTCTCCATTTCCTCTACTACTTAGATAACTGCAGCCGGTGTCATACAACACAGTAACCTTCTCTCCATTTACCGTAGCTGTTGCAGTATTCGACCACTCCACTGGTTTACACTTTCGACCACTGCCTGGTGTCAGTACATTTATCGTGGGACGATATTTCCTACCGTTCTTGAGAATATGGCCAGGTTTGTTGCAACCGTAGCACACAACATCATCTTTCTTACCAGAGATACCTTTATCTACCCCATGGGACTTTCCTGAGCCACGGAACTGATCACGGCTGCGATTATCATCAGCCCCTAGCTTCCCACTATTTTGACCATTCCGCCTAAGAAGTGTCAAACCGTTAGCTCTTCTAAAGTCAGGGACGGTGGATCGATCCCTGCCACTCTAGGTGGTTGGACGAGATTGTGCACTCTCATATCGCTCAGCCATCACACTGATATCTTCTAAGGTTGCAAAATCACGCTCCGCCAAAAATACGATCAGGTCTTTCCGATACGTACTGAGGACATGTTCCTTCAAGATCTCTTCCCGTATGCCTTCATAAGTAAGCTCGGCTCCTGTCATTTTCATCCATTTGTCGAAGAGCACGCGCACACGAGTATGAAATTGTGCGTGTGTCTCCGTTGTTTTCTTAGACGACTCTCGGAAAAGTTTGCGGAAACTTTCAGCCGACAACTCATAATGCCGTAATACCGCTTTCTTGAGAGCGTTGTAGTCATCTACTTCAGTGGGTGCCATATTATGGTAGACATCTTTGGCAGCTCCTTGCAAAAATGCAGAAATGTTAATGGCCCACTGGTCTTTGGGTATATGATGTATTAAGGCTAACCTTTCAGCCTGCGTTAAAACGTTATCGATAATTTCGTCCTTGTCATTAAACATCGGCATGGCTATCTGGATGATACGTCTATCCTCAGGTCTTTTGCTTGAGGGTCCTGAATGTTCATTCAGTTCTTCGCCCCTCCTAGATTCCGCTTCGATCCTTAGTCTCTCTATGGCTAACGCATGTTCTCTCTCCCTGGCTCTTTCTTCGGCTTGCAATCTGGCTAACTCGATTTCTCTTTCTTTCTCTTTTTCCTCGGCTTGTCTCATTCTTTCTTTCTCTTTTCCTGCCTCCTGCTGTTCTCTGTATTCCTTGAGACTCCGCTCTACAAATTCCGCTAATTGGGTCCCTTCATAACCTAATTCATCCCGACCTATAGATTTATATTCTCTGACTAACTGCATATCAGTTGCCATCCTAGTCTACTCGGCTGTATCACCAACCAAGTCACATAGATTAGTACTCACTAACCTTTTTACTGCCTTACAGGAAACAGCTTCCCTAAGAATACTTACCCGTGTTCTGTCCTAGTAAAGCCTTAACCTACAGACTTACTTAAAATCACTCAAAAGTAACCTAACAGCTTTTGGCAGTACAAAATTCTGAATTTTCCCCAAATTCAGCTTGCTCGCACTAACAAGTGCAATTACTCCCCCGAGACTTCCTTAATTATCTCTTTTCACAAGAGTAACTAAAGGCAATACTGCTTCTGAATTACTTGAATTCAGACAACGACCACGCTATCAGCAATTCAGGTACGGAATCTTCATTTCTTACAATGTCATAACAAACATTAAAGACAACCTCAACAATGGCATGCACAAATTACAAAATTGCATAGATATTGACTCAATTCACACTCGTAATTCCTTATTTAAATAATAAACAAAGTTATCACTGCTGTGGTATTATATTTCTTATTCAATATCTGCTCAGATCTGTTATCCACTGTTCAAAATATCCCGAACGATAGACCCCCACTTTGTAACGGGGGGCTTTAAAACATTAAAGCCTCCTTAATTGATTTGGCGATCGTTAACTAGGGAATGACCTCCCACAGTGTTATTGCCCAATGTGGACGGATAGATGGAACGTTAACAGATAGCTGAGCAAGGCAATTGAAAGAAATAAACAACTACGAGCCCCCTTTACCAATAAATAAAAATAGATTTAATCAATTAATACATAACCAAAATTTCACTTTTCAATCCAACAGATTTACTAAAATAAATGTAATCAATTAATACATAACCAAAATTTGACCTTTCAATCCAACAGATTTACATTGATAGAATTTAGTTGCAGTGTTCAATTTACATCATGTTACGAGTGGTGAATTAATGAGTACAATTCCACGCTTGACAGCATCACCTGACGTCTGTCTCCTCTTATCTTGTTTCCACGTCTGATGCGTGCGCTTTGGTCCCCTTCTGACCCCTGATTATTCCTACCTCTCTTAGATGCGGATTTCCCTCTGACTCATCGGGTTTTCCTTTTACTTCTTTTCTTTTCTCGGTAGAATATAAAGCTGTTTCCTTAAATATAGAGTATGCCTCAAGCTAGACAAGTTTCACCACTTATCGGTATATATATATATATATATATATATATATATATATATATATATATATATATATATATATATATATATAAACTCTCTTTGTTCGTATTCAGATTAGCGATTCACACTGCATAAATTCTGACATAATGTGATCTTAACAAATAACTGTCCTTACAGATTTCTGTATTTCGGTAAGGTACACCGCTATATTTAGTACAAATGACCTTAGCTCGAAGTTCTTTCTTCGCCGTACGGCAAATGATTAGAAATTACCACGTGCTCTCTACAGACAAATGCGGCCGTATATACCAGCATACATTACTACACGTCTTATTTACATTTGACTAGTCAATTCTGTTCAATAAAATAAATGTTCAGTTACTTATGACATAATATCCACTAAATCTAGCTACAGTAACCAATAACCTGCAACATCATTTAAGCATTGCGAAATCATTTATAAATATACACTTGTCATTAACTCACGATAACAATATCATCCTACACAGGAAATCAATTTATGTAATCATAAAAAATATGACACATTGAATACTAGTGTTAATTCATAAATCCCTATGGAATACTGCATATTTGCATTCTTTGGGTTACATCAAAAATTCCTATGGAATTCTACACATTGAATATTTGATTACATGCAATCCGTCAATTCTCTCAATGAACTAATAATTGTTAAATTAAAGAATTAAATTGCATAACACTCTAACATATCAACAGGATGCTACGAAATGAATACACGATACATGCGTGAATCATAAGCATATCAACACGTTTGCAAAAAAAAACAACAAAAAAAACCAAATGAAACAATATTATATGAAATTAAAATTGCGCACCTTAATGCCGTTTCTTTCCACACAAACCGTGCGTCCTAGCACTATAGCCTGTCTTCCTTTTTAAGACAGCTATCTGGCCTTTCTACGAGGGAAAACACCATTCTCAAGTTTCCCAAGGAGTTGGACCTTTTGTCTTCTCACAAGGCAAGAGTCGAACTAAAGAATTCTGAGCAAGTGGTACCCTAAATCCCCAGTCTCCCAAAGTGTACGCCTTAATTTTTTACTGACCAATCGGATATAACTGTTCCTAAAATTCTCCCCAAATAATCATGTCTTTCATCAGATTTCACCAGCCTAAAATATGCTGCAATTAGCTTTCCTTTGAAGATCAATTATTTGACATGAAGTCCTCTTCCAACCGATATGGTCGGTAATTCTATGTACACTGTGTCACTATACCGTTACGATGACTCGGTCAATTCCACTGGAGCTTAAGCATATACCCTTTTATGTTTCAGAGATGAAATAAAAGAAATATCAGTGAACTTTCTCAAGACCTTTCCGGCTTGACTATGATGACTTCAAAGAACAATTTATTCAACCTTAAGTTTCAATAAGTCTTCCAAATTCGCCACATTACAGTTGTGTTTATGTCTGTATGCATTATAAAATTATGCCTTATAGCTTTTGAAGTCACTTATAACAAAGAACTTAATTTAATTCTGTTCTGAAGTATCGCATACACGACCTTTTGTTACGTTCTGGTGGTTATTAATATATTTAAAAATACTGCAGTCATATCAAACTGACATTGCTATGTTACAATATAGATGAACATGAAGATGTTTATTACGTCTTTCCTTCAGAGCCTGTAGTCGTTGAACATAAGAAAGGACCTAAATCCGGACGACTAAAGCGCCTGTTAGATATGGTATGTGGAACATCTGAGGCGGACGCCGGTCCAGGAACTTCACATTTTGATGTAAAACAGATTCAAGTTTTCATGTCTCAGAAGAAATCATCGAAGATAATTTTGAATTTGTTTGCTATTATTTTGATGTGTTCAGTCGCGTTTTTGACTGGATATTATTATTAGCGTCTCGTTATAATTTCGTAAATTTGCAGTAGTTATGAAAGTTATTTCTCTTTATCAAACATTATTAGAAGTCATTATTTAGCATTTTAGCAGAAAAGTAGATAATATCAAAGATGTAAATACTCCAGGCAAACGTTTCGGTTCACCATACATCGTTCTCCGTTTTTTTTTAAGTGTTTTTGTTAGAGAATTTATTGCAATTTGAAGGATTTAAATAAAATCTTCTAACCGTTATATGAGATGAATCAATGACGAACTAAAATTCTAAATGCCTGTTGTGACAATTTGTGAAGGAAAAAAGAGTCCCCAGAAGTTTGATCGGGTGAAAGAGGCAAACCTTTATTGCGCTTTAACACAAACCACAAATCAGTTCTGAAAAGAATCTTCAATACAACTCCTCGAAACAGTGTAGTTGCTGAGTTTTCAAACGACCAGCCGTTTTGAGAATTTCGCAGGAAATACCTACAAACGTTGACCGGAATGAAAAGTAAAACTTTACTATGCATCTGCGGCAACCACTTACTAGTGTACACAATTTCACTATAATCCTCTCTCGGTATGGGAGGAAAAGCGATGACACTTTTTTGTCAGGGACGAATAGACAGGCAGGCGGACTGACTGACGCACTAAGGAAAGGTCTATGAACCCACATAAGTGCATGGATAATAATAACGAGCAGATAAAATTTTAGAACAATAAAAATTACAGCAAAGGCATTTTGGAATAGAACTTTAGAATCTGTACATGTGGCTACGTCGATCAATGCAAAACGTCCTGTCTGAGGACCAATAACTTCAGGCGCTGCACATTTAAGGATGTAATGTGTTGTAATTAATGTTTAACTTGATTGTTCTCACATAATGCTCAAGTGACGATGAAAAAGGTAGGTTTTACCAGCTTGTGCTGAAGATAGTCGCAGTAGAAGGTCATGTGACAAACGACAGATATTCAATATTATGTTTTCTTCTCTGGAAAACACGACTAAATGAATGTGAGAAACGTATTTAAGTCGCTCTGATTTTGGCAGTAATCTCATATGATGGCGTTGGTATGGAAAGGTACATGAGAGTTGTTGGTTTACAGTCCCTGTAAAACATAAATTACAGTAGATCAAAGCTCTTACTATGATCTCCTCGAGTAAAGTACTCTGGATAAAGTTAATCTTTGATACTGTCAATAATCTTCATGTAGCCTCTTAAGACATAAGGAGGCAAATATCTCAGTACGTTAATTTATATACGGCTAATTAAGCCTGGTAATTGCATCATTGTGGTAACTAAAGAGACAGTTACGATTTGAACCAGAATTTTGGACATCTCAAGTTACAGTTTGGGGGAAAAGCACATTACTATCGCCCAAGCATATAATTAAATGTACATTAAACCTGTAGGTTTTCCTGCACTTTATACTACTGTTACTTAGGGCATAATTTAACCAAAATAATTAATTGGTTATTTTTTCATTTCAGGATCGATACATTCTGTTTATCTTCCCCAGAATAACACGTGCAATTTCCTTAATCTAGTAGTTTCTTTATGACATGCTACCAAAATATGTGACATGTCTGAACAGTGTGCTTATTTGTACATGGGCAAATTCATACACATGTGTATTTTGCAAATTTGCAATGCGTTTGCGTGTTTAAAGACTACAAGCAAAGTTAGGCAGTTTTACGTACGACCATTGTTTTTCAGGATGCAAGTTATATTCTTCTTCAGTAGGCAGGATATGTAATGGAAAGTCTCATCGATAACAAACATTGTAATAATGATGATTTGGAAAATATGCTTTTTTTTAAAAATTATTATTATTATTATTATAATTTAGTTACGCGAACCGTCTAAGTACACAACTGATCTTTAAAACAACGTCTGAAGAGTTAATTCAGAGGTATGCTTACAGTCACACACATTCGAGGTATATAACCATTTACGTGTGGATGCACACATGATAATAAATGGTGATACCAATTATAACCTCTAATAGGTTTTTCAATGATTCAATAATTAGCGTCTTTAGTCAAGAATAATGCATAACAAAAGTTCCCAAAATCACGTCTTATTATTAATTCACTTTATCAAAATCAATGATCTCAACTTTCGTTATTATGTAAAATAATAATAATAATAATAATAATAATAATAATAATAATACAAAATGAACATAATGCATATATCTTTAGTTTGTTTTATATTTATAATTTGTTAATTTTTTAACAAAGTTTAATTAGATTGTGCCGACACGATATATATAACGCAGTTTGTAAATTGCTTATCAACTTGCTTACTCCATCAGATATCTTTTTTCTAACCACTTTCCGCCTTTCTAGCATCGTCATGAGTCAAAACAAGTAGCCCCGTACAGCCGCGTTCCTTTTATTCAGTTTTTATTGTATCAGTTTTGTAAATATCTGCAGCCTGGCATCATGTAGATTCGGTAGAGAAATTATGTTTCTGTGTTTTGTCTTTGCCTCGTTTTTGTAATTGTCCAATGTAGTTTTTTTGCCTTGAAATCAGTAAATTCAGAATATGTTTGGACTGAGTTTGTGCCTTTTTGGCATTTTTGCTTGTCGGTTGTTCTTTTTTTTTTTTTTTTTTTTTTTTTTTTTTTTTTTTTTTTTTTTTTTTTTTTTTTTT